>CAWVNO010001443.1:0-308000 GCA_963930645.1 Salticus scenicus
CTATAGACTGCACTAAACCAAATGAAACGAATATATATTTTTTGTAATAGAGATAGTTAACCGGGGAAAAAATTTTTGTGTATGTAGAAACCTCGCCTCCACCCCCCGGGGGGGGGGAAGTCCCCCCTCGAAGGGAGTAAATTTTCATGATGGGTATCTTTCAAAAGAGCTCGCCAATACCTTTAAAACGAATGGTTGAACCATCGATATGCGATAATTTAAAACAAAGTTATCGATTTTTTTTTTTTACTTTTAACGTTTTTTCTTAATATTGAGAATAAAATGGGCTTTTTTTTTAAATATTTGGTGTTATACTACTTCTCTAATATGGAAATCGTCTGCATTATTATAAAATATATATATATTTTTTAAATTACAATATTAATAAATATTTTTTTAAAAACAGAATTGTTTTTTAATAACCTAATTAAATTCTATATAAATGCAGGTGCATTAATGAAACGGGGGGTTGAGGGGTACGGTAGCCCCCCTCACACAGAACTAATTATCATATAAAACTCTTCAGAAGCCTAATCTAAATTGTTTAACGCAGGTTACATAACAGTACTCGTTATCTTACCTTTTAATCTGCAACCTCTATTTATAGTATTAAATTTCAGGGTAAGAAAAATACGTGTGGGTGACACACCAGATTATTTTCTATAACTATATGTATATATATGTATATATAAGTATTCCTAATAACTGATAGTCTTGTATTAATTTCCTATAATTCATAAATACTTGTTCAAAATTTCATGCAAAATGATTACATAACTTGTCGAAATTAGTCAGTGTATCCATGTAAATAAATTACCAATTCTGTGCCCACATTTTTTCAATAGGAAAAAAAAAAAAAAAAAAAAACATGCTTTTAAATTTTAATAAAATTTTGTTATATTTAATGGAGTGCAACCATGTTAAAATGTACTTTCAAGAAATACCGACTCTACAGAGTATATGTATGAAAATATTTTCTGTATCCAAGAAAAAAGGAGCCACAATAATTATATACGCTGAAAAAGAATACACATATTTAATTATTTATTACTACTTAATATTTCAACCTAATATGACATATTTGGATGATTACAGAACGTCATATGAATTCCTTTGTGTGGTCCAGTAAATAAATCATTTAGTCTATGCATATCCCTTTTTTCATAGTATTCAACAAACATGCTTTTATACATTTTTATAATGTTTTTTAATTCCATTACGTTGAATGCAGCATAAACGGGTTAAAATGCGCTTAAATAAAAATTTGTCTATAGGCAAAAGTGTCATGAAATTCTTTTGTGTCTCTGTAAACGAACCATAAACATTGTACATATCAGTAAAAACTATTTAACTTATTCAAAGTTTGTCATAAATAATTTTTCGAAATATGGCCGAAATGGTAAGAAAAACTTTTGCGTAGTACCCTGTACGTAGTCCATAAACAATATAGAAATAAGAATTTATACAGCTATTTGTATACAGAGCCTGAACGTGTGTACCTATTTGCAAGTTAGCGGGAAGATTTTTGTGGCCGTGATTATGGTATATACAAATTCTGTCCATAGGCTTTAATGATAAGAAAAACTTTGGTGTGTCTCCGTACACGAACTGCAGATGGAAAACACACCCAAAACTATACAGTTAATTCCATAGTAATTCCTCTGTACATAATTGCAAGTTAATTGATTTTTATGACAGCTTTCGCGCGAGAGACAAACAGGCACACACAGGCGTAACCCAAAATCTTTTTGAGTCTCCACAGGTGACATGACATGACATCAAAAAATGATGTGATGGTGGTGGGTTACTGAGAAATATTCGTCTTCACGAAATCCCTAAGCCTGAATTATGTGTGTGGGGGGAAGTATCTTTTTAAGGTGCTGTACTTTACATTTGCGTTAGAGTTCCTAAAAACCACAAAAAAAAAAAAAAAAAAAAAAAAAAAAAAAAAACACAAACACAAACACAAACACAAACACATAAAACAAAGAGATTGACTTGTATTCAAAACATGTAGATTACGTGATCCTGCTTGAAGAGCAAGTTTTCATTGCCACTGGTGTTGGCCCGATATTGCAAAAAAATATATATATATATATACCGAAAAAAAAAAAGATAAAAGAGATAAAAGAGATAACGTGCTTTAAAATTTTGTAAATTAAAATATTCTAAATGTAGACTAGATGACATTTAGGTGATTCTTTAAATGAAATAATAATAATAATAATAATAATAACAATCAAATTAAGGCTATGATTGCACTTATACGGAAATTTTCATGTCATGGAAATTAAGAAAATTAATTTTAAACGTTTTTAAGAAAGAAAAAAATGCTTCAAATTTTGAATACTAGCCTTAGTAAAAAAAAAAAAATAAATAAATAAATAAAATATAAATCTTTCAAAAAGAAAATGGGCTACGTAATTTAAATTGATACAAGAAAAAGTTATATATAATTATTTAATAATTATTACATAATTATTAGAAATAATATATATATATATATTTTAAACAATAAATTAATACTTTTAATTTCCAGCTGATATCCAATTTAGCCATGCATGAAATTCTAGTATACTTTAAACTTTAAGTATGTTATTAAGTCTATAATATATATATATTTAGTTCATTATTTTCATAGACATTATAACAAATAATTAGTCCCTAATTTATGAATTGACAGCTAAATATTTTTCTCTTATGAAAGAGATAAAATTAAAAATTCAATAAATAAATAAAAAAATACTTAAAAATAAAATCGAAAAGAAGAAAAAGGAGGTAATTTGAAACATGTAATATATACAAACTTAAAGTAAGATTTTTTTTTTTTTTTCACTCTCCTCATTTTCTTTGTGTTTTAGCGTAACTGACATAAATTTTTAAGCTTAATGGCCTACCTTAGAAAAAAAAAAGTATCGAATTTATATTTATTAAAATAGTTTGATACAAGAAAACCCTTTTAGCGTATGTTTTGATGCGTTTAACAATGAAATAGGTTTTTTTAAAACCATTAAAAACTTTACACCTCTTCCTGAATCAATAAATTTAATTATGTCTTATGCAACTTGAAATGAATTTCAACAATGACGTTGAAAATTTAAAAAGGAAAAAAAAAAGTGAGAAATAAAATAATGAAGGCAAATTTTAGAATGCGCGTGCTAATTTATTTTCTTCATTTTTTAAGTAAAAATATATAGATAAATAAATAATTATAAAGATTTTAAATAATTTTCAAAATCGTAATGAAACATGTGATTGTTTCTTAGCCCATGTACAACGGCATTTTAGTATACAGTTTATAAAAAATTTCCTAGAAAGACAAACATTTCTCTAGAAAGACAAAATATTTAGAATTTTTAATTTTACTATCATTACTATTAGATCTAATTTATTTTAAATCCAATTTTCATATATTATTTGGTTATCAAAGAAAACTGACAGAAGTCCTGTTTCGGAAAATCAGTTTTACAACTAGGAATTTGGTTTTTCAAATACAGTTTTACTAATTTTTTTTCGTTTCTTTTTTCTTTTTTTATTCTTTTTTTTTTTTTTTTTTTTTTTGTAATATGCGATGCAAACTTTCTTTAATAAATTTTTATTACCAACATATTAGTTTACTATTACATTAAAATGGTGATGCTGGATTTATTACTGTGGTCAGACGGCATAGAATTGACTTATTTCTAAAAAGAGTTTATAATATGTGTAGTAGTGTTTAATGTTAGTTGTGTTGTTTTTAGACATCAGATATTCTTAAAACAAAATAAAGAAAAATAAAGAAAACATCTATTGATGTTTAATTTTACCATGTTTTTATTAACGTCGAATCTTGTTTGTTTGTTTTTATGTTTGATTATTTCTCCAGTGCAAATCTTGCAATCGATTTTTAATTAACTTTCCGACTAGCTAGACATTTAAAGCTTTCAGGACAGCTCCGAACATGGTGACAACGGATTTTTTTAATACTTTTAGTCAACTGTTTCAGGTGCCTACTGCCTTCGGCAGCGTTTGTATGATTCGACAGAAAATTTACTTAACAAACGTCCCGAAAAGCTAGGCATTTAAACTTTCAGAATAGTTCAGAACACGGTGAAAATGCATTTTTTAAATACTTTTAGCCAACTGCTCCGGGTTCCTTCTGCCTTCGGCAGCGTTACCAGTGCAAAGCTCGCAATCAATTTTTCACTAACTTCCCGATTATCCAGATATTTAAAAATGTCAGGACAGTTCAGAGTACGGTTACAATACATTTTTAAATATTTTTAGTCAACTGTTTCATGTACCTACTGCCTCTGGTAGCGTTTATATAATTCAACAGAAAATTTATTTAACTAACTTTCCGACTAGCTACACATTTGAAACTTTCAGAATAGTTCTGAACACGATGTAAATGCATTTTTTACATATTTTAATAAACTGCTTCTAGACCCTGCTGCCTTCGGTATCGTTACCAGTACAAAGCTTGCAATCGATTTTTAACTAACTTCCCGGTCAGCTAGCCATTTGAAACTTTTTTAATAGCTCAAAAATGATAGCAATGAATTTTTTTTTAATACTCTAAGTCAAATGTTCCGGGGTACCGCTGCCTTCGGAAGCGTCTATATGATTCAACAGAAAATTTAAAAACGTGGTATATAAAGAGTGCTTTTAATCTTTTAATTTTTTTTAATTAAATTATTGTGATTAGTTTCTGTAATTTACCTGTATTTAAAATTTCTATACTTTACTCGTACTTTACCGAATTCTTAATGACCGGCGTATAAATGGTGGTTTGAATTGAATTACTGCTATACACAGCAATGCGCAACTAAAATAAAGGAATGTATTGTTAAAAAAATTTAGTATGGGCAGTAATTAAATGCATTCAAGATATTAAACCAAATAATGCTATTTATCACTCATGCAACATTCTCTTACATTATATTTTTTAATTAGAAGACATATTACCCATTAGTGTTTGTAATAGGAAATATTATACTTGAATATATTTTAATAGCAGTTAAAAATTATTTCCGAATACGCTTTTATATGACATATATAATTCTATGTCAGAGGAGGTTTGTCCCCTTTCCATACTCCCGTTTAAATTTAGTATTTACATTTTACAAACGACTAAATTTTTAATTTTTTTAAAATTATTATAGCATTTTTTCCCCTCACTACACTTTGAAATTCACTAATCTTAACGAAATTTGTAAAGAAACTACTTTCGGAAGAGACAACACCCGGAGAAGAACACTGAAGCTTGTCACAGGCGGAATGTTGCATGAGGATGAGTTCATCAAGAAAATCTATCGTGCATTAGTAGAGAAATTTCTGCAGCACTAGAACCATGTAACGCTTTCGTAGATAAATAACATTTACTCATTAAAATACCGTATAGTATGTATGTGCATAACTGAACAAGTCACTTATTGCATAACTATGTAATTCTTGAAGTGTTACAGCGGAAGTATGGACAACTGTTGTTCATGTCATTGCATCAGGTGTCGTTACTGGCGTATATTTTTCATAACTGTTTGAAACGTCTAGTTTTCATTGAAAGCAAATATATTACTTTCCATTTAAAAAAGTTCATAACCTTCTTCAAAAGAGCTTGCAGGTTAATGCTGCCTTTGTCCTCGACCGCATGAGTTGCTTATCCTCGATTTTTTGGATCAAGGTCAAAGAGCCATATTTAGAAACGATAACGATTTTTATAAAAGTAACCAAAGCGAATTGATTCTTAACTTTTATAATTGTGACCTTCCTTTGCACGACAATGCAAGACTACACAGTGATTTCCAAATTTCAAATGATAAGTTCTAATTCACCCACCCTATAGTCTAATTCTTTATCCATCGAATATACTCTCTTCGCTGAAACGGAAAACAGTTTTAAACAGACGGTGATCTCAGGGAAGCATGGGCATGTCTAGTAAACAACAACAAAAAATATTTTATGAGCATGGCATTGTGCGATTCGAAATATTTGCTATTTAAAATATTAATTCTACGAAATTTTCTCTGCCTTGTCTCTTACTGATTTAAATAATATCCATGAGCATTACTTATTTTCTGTTTACTTTTTCCTTTTAAACGTCAGTATATATATATATATATATATATAATGTGTTTCTCATTGCATTAAAAATATCTCTTATAAGAAACTATTTCATATTTCATTTTCAAAAGTCAGAATCACATTTTTTTTATTGGTTTTTGCATCATAAATTGCAAAATAATGTAATTATATTCTTCCCAAAAAAAATTTTTCCTGGAGGAAAAGAATGGAATGATAAATTGAATTTAAATCTATGCATTTGTTTCAAAATGGCGTGTGTTTATTAAATTACATTTCCGTTTTTCAACCATTTTACATTTAGAGCAATCATTCCATACATAAGGGGAATGTCAACATACATTATTTTGATGTTTACCATTTCATTATGAATATAAAAAAAATACTTCTTTTAAAGATTCTATTTATAATCTAGAAACTTTTTTTTTTTTTTCTTTTAAGGTATTTATTTTGTTACATAAAGAAAACGTCAAGAGTTGTTATTTCAATATTGATAGTAAATCTAAAAATGAAATTTGAAATATTTTGTTTGTTAAAATTATTGTCATAACTGACGCTTTTTTATTATTTATTTATTTATTTTTTTATTTTTTTTCAGACGGGATTAAAAATCTAGTTTAAGTATTTTTTCTTTCTTTTTTTTAGGACTCAGGTCTATTAGTCTCAATCTGCAGATTTTTACGATACCAGCTTTACGATAGTTGGACATATGTCAAAATCTAAAATTTATGGAAAATATAATTGAATAATTTGAAAACACTGTTATAATTTGAAAAAAAAAAAAAAAAAAAAAAAACTAATAATTCGTTTAAAACTAAATTCGAATTTGCCAGAATTTCACCAAAACTTTTTTTTTTTCACTTTTTTTTTTTTGAGAAAAAAAGAAAAGCAAATTAATAATAATTAGTACTGAAACAAACACTATCAATTTTTTTCTTTTTTTTATATAATTTTGAATTAAAAAATAAAAATCGCGCGTGCAAAATTAAATGAAAAAAAAAAAAAAAAAAGAGACAAGATAATTATGTTTGAATTTGAGTTGGAAATTTAAGGATGCCATTGGTATAGTAACTTTTTTTGTTGGAAATTATTTTTAATAAATTAAAATGTGGCTATCGCAATTGCGCTAGTAAAGACCTTTGCTTGAAACGTCCGAGTTACCTCGGTTCCAAATTTCAACTTTCGAAAAGGGAGTCCTATACTAAACCATTTTTTTTTTTTTTTTTTTTTTTTTTTGCATATTTATATTTTTGTTTCGATTTTCAATATTTTCAGAAATGTCACAAAGATGTGTAGCTTTTCTAGCCCTTTCCACCAAAGTTATAAATTATTTATGATTTCGTCTAGTCTTTCTGTCTGTCCGCGGTCTTCCTCCTGTAAATATAAATGAGATTTCCTTAAACTGATATATGTTGCTTAGGTTGACAATCTCTCTTGAAAATGTTGTACATAGTACTGCTAGTTTGTATACAGAGACACCCGAAAGTGTTCCAAAGTATTACATTCAACGAGAGCTATATCTGTTAAATATATTTTAATACGTTTATTTTACACAAATCTTTATGAAATTAAAATATTTTATTCAAATTCATATTCGGATATTTCCTATTGAAGATGAAGAAAATACTAGTGCTGGTTTAAGTACAGGGACACTAGAGTGTATCTCAAGGCATTGCGCTCTACGAGAATTCTTTCTATGAATAGCATTTAATATTTTTTCTTTCCAAAAAATTTAATGAAATTGAAATATGATATTCATATACTTGAAGGAATACTTTCAATAGATTGTAATGCGTTAAACATTAAGATTTACAGGACCGAATAAAAATAATTATATGTATATTAATGGCTATATAAGGAAATAGCTGAAATTGAATTTTTACTTTATTTTGCATTTAAAAAAATTTTAACAATGTTTCACAGTGATTCTGATTTGAATTAGTTTATTTGTCTGTCTAATTCTCCGTCTGCTCCCCTACAGCGTCCGTACATATTTTTACAATTTCTTCAATATGATGTTACTAAATTTCGTCATGGAATGTAAATGTTACCTATTTAAAATGTCATTAATAGGCGCTATACAACTGATTTGTATACAGGGATAACAAAAATGTCGAAGCATTGCATTTTTGAGAGACAGTCTTTTAAATCACATTTAGATAAATTTCCACTGCAAAAATCAGAATGAAATTAAGATTTAATATTAATATGCTAAACTAATTTTTATATAGAATATGATATGCTTAGCGTTCCGATTTACAAGGATACAAGAAAATATTGAGATACATTAAGGTCTATATTTGAAAATAATTACTGGAATTGCATTTCCGCTTGTGTTAAGCATTTTTAGCGCGTTCCAATAATGTTTAAGAATGATTATGAATTCAGTTTATCTATTTGCTTAACTTTCTGCGCTTTTTCCTGTACGTTGGGAAATAACGTAGCCAAAGAACATTGAAGGTTAAACAATGCCATTGGGAAGCGATTGTAATCAATGTAAATCGCACTGTTATTATTATTATTATTATTATTATTATTATTATTTTCATACAGAGAGTTAAGAATTAAATTTATGATATATGGAAACATTATGGAGCTAAGTCGCTAAGAATATTGTTACAAAGATTTTTATGGACGATTAATCATTAGTACAAAATAAAAATGCAGAAATAACTAATAAATAATTTTCTATGCGTTTCCCATAAGATTCAAAATCGAGCAGACAGAAATAATAAACAAGCAAAATTATTATGGATCAGTTTTTAATTCATTGTTACACATCCAAAATCTAAGATTTTTTTTTTTTTTTTTTAACACGATATTGTTTGGTATAAAAAATTAAATTTTCTTTGTCGTAGGTTCTTCTTGAGAAAAAGATGCAAAATAATAAATCGCGGACAAATGTATTAAACAATTTCATTGTGGATTCTTTTAATTTTTTTAATGTATGGCTGCATTTAATACTAGCAGTCTACGCCCGCTTCTCTGGTCTTTATTTTTAAATGAATCAGTATAATTAATGAATTCTCAAAATTGTATTAATTGTTATCATGTGAAGAAAAAAATAATGAAAAAAAAAGAAAACAAAACTTCTGATCGGAAAAAAAAATATATCACATTGCGTCCCCACTGCCTTCAGTAGCGTAGACCCGCGCTTGTATATGAGCGTTGCGCGCGTGCGTACCTTCACCACCCTTATGATTTTTCAAAATTCCATGTTATTGCTCCTATACTTTTTTTCTTAAGAAAAGGAATTTAAAAAAAAAGTATGATCGGTTTTTTTAATTGGAAGAGTGACTCTGAGAGTGAATCATCTTAAGCGTCTTTTCGGGCAACTTGGAATTGCGTAAACCGCTTAAAAACTCGAAGCGTGTAACAAACATTCAATGACATACAATTTTTAAAAAATAAAATATAAGTTCCAGTAGCGTCTTTTCTAAGTTTCATACGTAATTCCACAGCGATTCTTTGCTCTTATTATGACACTTATCGTTTTTCCGGGAAATCAAAACACAATTTTTTATTCAAACAAAGGTTACGGCTAAACGATTTTTTTTTCAGACACTGGGGATACCGCACTCAAAAGAGGAAACTTCACGCTACACTGCTGTCGGTCATTCGCGTCTCAGGCATGCGTAGTTAATCTCGTTATTTTACAGTCACACCCCATACATTTTCCTAAATTAAGATAATAAAAAAAAAATGGATAAAATAAAATAAAATAAAAATATGTTGTTCCTTATTTTATTCCAATAAACAGTAATACGTCCATATATTCTAACAGGTTAAGAAAATGAATTTTCTCTTGAAAACTTACTTATATACTAATTTTTAAATAGGATAATAAAAATTTAAGATGATAAATGAAGTGATATTTTCTATTACTTTGAGTATTTCCTGAATTCATATTTGATATTTTATACTGTCGATCTACACTTCGCCAGGTTGAAATATAATAAACAATGCGGAAATGCAATACTCACTAGGGACAATTCTTTCCAAGAGACATTAATTTTCTCGCTCTTTGTGGAAAAAAGGATTTGATTTACTTTTATGTATTTTTTTTTATATATACATGTATATAGGATACTTGTGAAAATAAATAGATAAGGTAAATATTTTAATGAATTGTTTTCCTTGCTATCAGAGTTTTCACTGAAATAATAATTTTTTAAATAAAATTTTAACAATTGATATTATTTTCTAAGTTACTTGAAATTGAAATTTCTCCATTTCGTTATTATTATTTTTTTTTTTTTTTTTTTGCTTCTTACTATTTTTCTAACTTTAATTTGGAGCCATTTTTACAGCTTTTAACTTGCTATTTTTACAAAAGTAATATGTAGTATTTTATTATAAATTTATTTGTTAAGTAGAAATCTTGAGATTCTACTGTCGAAAGTTCAATTTATTATCCAGGTCCTTATAGCTGAAAAAGAAGGCCGTTGAATCAAAAAGAACTAATAGTTCGCAGTAAAACATATTTATTTTCTTTTGTAGAGGTTTCATAAAAAAAATGAACAGTACGTTAATAGTGGAATTTCAGCATGACCATAAGTTACGAGAATACAAAAGATAGGGGTGAGAGAGAGAGCTACGGGGTCACATGTTATACTGTCAACAGTTGTAGAGCGAATTCTGAAGTTGACTCTATTGCAATTAAGATCAGACTGATGAATTACGCCAAAATTATTAAAACAGTGCCAAACTTTCCAGCCAAAGCTAATCCTTTGTTTGTAGAATAATTTAATATAAATATTTTGAATTTAGTAAGTTCGTTACAGCAGTTTATGCCAAGTTTTATCGCCAGAATTATTGCACATCCTGTGATAAAAGAAATCTAAATTACCCTTTAATGATTTTCGAACATAAACACATTGCCTAATTTATTTATAACAAAGTGGACTCGCGCAATTTAAAAGAAATAAAAAGTAATTATGTATCCAACGGTTTATAAATAAAATAATATTTTTTTATATTTTATTTATTAAATGATTTAGGAAAGATTATTATTCTGAGAGATGTCATTTAAAAAGAATATGTTTTTTGTTCTCAGATGATTTATTAATAGCATAAGGGATAAAGTATTATTAGAATTAAGATATTTATTATAGACAAAAGCGAATAAATAAAAGTAATTTAGAATTTCGTTATCTATTTTTATTAGCCATTTAATTTATTGAAAATATAATAATTACTTATTGCCTTTATTTAAAGTTATAATTAAAACTCATATATGTGAAGGAACGACTTCACATATTTCTCCCCAGCGACGAGGAAAAAAAAAATGAATTGTCAAAATGGACGAAAATTATAAAAATATAGAACGCTCTCTCTCACCTTCACAACAGTGTAATACAATTCCAAAAAAAATCTGCAACCAATTGTGAGACATGTAATGTAACCTTTTGCTAAACAATAAAAAAATTGTGGCATATAACAATAAATTTGAAAAAAATTCACCTATATGGAACAACATTCAAGACACAACTAAACATTGTTATGATAAAGTTGAAGCATCTGAAACAAATTACATAATCAATAAAGTATCTAACTATGACATATAAACTGTGTAAAATATTAAAAATAATTATTCACTACAGTGTATTTATGGTTGATACTAAGAAAAAGGAAATCAGTAACAAGAAATATGAAAAACAAATAATTTTTGTATTTTGTTAATTTTCAAAAAAAAAATTTAATATTGCATTAATATAAATAAAAAAATCAAACATTTTTGATTAAAAAGACCTATATCGTACACGTGAAAATTAAATTCTAACAAAGTGAGCCAGAGAGTGTATAATAGAACAATAGCTATGACAGATATGATGGTTGTGTGATGCCTAACTGAACATAGCGTACTGAACAATATGTGAAAAGCAGAAGAGGCTTCATGTTGTGCAAAAATGATAACCAGCATTCTGCAAAGTGACATAATGAAATGTCCCTTGTATGTGTAAAAATGTGTAGAGAAAAAAAATCTAGCCCTATGTCAGAATAAAAGCGCACATGTAAGAGTTCAAGAAATTAATTATTTTAATTTATTTATTTTTTATTATATTCTATATATTTTTATGCCTTCAAATTTATTTTCTTTTGCATAAATCTATAAACCAACTTTATTTCAATAGACTGTGTTGGTCAAAAATTAAAATTATGAAATAATTTCCTTTTCCTGTACAAAATTTTAATAAATGAATTAGCATTTGAATTTCTCACAAAAATATGATCTCAATATTAATATAATTTTTAATGCATAAACTCTGAGTAGACCTGAAATAGGTGATAAGAATATAACTCATAAAAATTGTCAAAAACAGCAAAAAAAAATCTAAATACACTATTGTTTTTATAATTACAGTTGAACTATTATTTTATCGAGCCCAATTAATATTCAATATCTTTTTTAAAAAGTATACTGTATGTTATACAGATAATTCCATAATACTGCTCAGCAAGAAATAGTCTTTAAAAAAAAAAAAGAAGAGTGAACCAGCCACATACTTCTGCACGGACTACTTCTTACAACGCGCAGATGATTTCAAGGCCATTTATTAAAATACATGCAAACTTTCCAAAAAGGAATTATTTTAACTAGTATCGCCCAGTGGTCGAAACTCGACCATTTTTTTTTGCAAAGCGAGGCAAAACAAAGTTTTTGCCTTATCCTAAACGGAATGCAATTGCAACACAGCTGCGGCAATTGTTTTCCGATATTCACTCTAACTGAATCAGCAGAGTTTTACTTAATATAACTATTTCTCTCTGTAGATGTTAGCCTTTCCAGAAATGAGAGAAAATCGCAACTTGAAAACGCCCCTTTTTGTGTGATACAGCCCAGAAGCTAGTAGGTACCATGTCAAACTAAGGCCCAACCAAGTATTAAATTTTGTTAAATTAATTCGATTGGTTCATAAAGTACAGTGTTTGAACAAAAAAAAAAAAAAAAAAAAAAAAGATATTTTTCAAAAATGGTCGAATTGAGTTCGGGAAATTTCAAAACGTGTAACTTTATCGAAAACAGAAAATCTAAAACTTTTCTGAACCTCATATTTTCTACTTATATATGCAGAGGAAAGAATAATAAATCCACTTTTAAAAAAATAAAAATAAGTAGTCAATTTCACTTAATTAAAATGCAAGGAAATCTCAAAACGTGTAAATTCATCGAAAACCGGAAATCAAAAGTTTTTATGTATCTTCTACTTGCTTCTTCTACCCACAAAAGCTAGCAATAAAGACACTTTAAAAAAAAAAAAAAATAAGTAGCCAATTTCAGTTAATTAAAACGTAAAGAAAGCTCAAAACATGTAAATTCAGCAAAAAACGGAAATCGGAATTTTTTCCGTATCGTCTACTTATACATGCAGCAGTTAGTAACAAATCCATTTTCCTTTTATTTAGTATATTAGTTGAATATTTATTGTTTAAATATCACCCTTTGAAATGAAATGTTTATGTTTATATTCGAAACTGGAAGTTTGCCATTTTTTTTTTTTTTTTTTTTTTCTGGAGTTTTGTGATTTTAAATTAAAATTTTATCAACTTTACAGAAAAAAAAAACTCAATCAAACACATGTAGACAGTAACTTATATATAACTATACCCAAATATCGGAATTAAAATCGGCAGATAATTTCCGTATTTTTTTAATAATTTTTTACAAAAAATTCAATGGACAATTAACATAGAAAATCTTTTACATGGCTCCATGGACAGACAGTGACGTCATCACTTCGCTTGCGTATAGTGATGCTACATTATACAAATTACTGTGTCTATGGTTTTATTTGAGCTTTATGAAATTGCCAGATTTAACAACTTTCTACTTTTAGGTATTTTTTAATGTGAAGGAATACGTGTATAAAAGGGAAAAATGGGGGAAATGCATAAAAAATAAATGTGTTTTTAAATAGCTTCTTGACATCGTAATAAAATAATATTTGTATTCGCACCTTCCGGCTAACCATACCTTTCGAATGATACCATTTTCAACCCTCTACTCCCATAATTAATATGTTAAAAAGGGACAACAAATTTTATGCTTGCCTATTAATATATAGATTAAGAAATTTTAAATAATTAAATATTTAATTTAAGCTGAACGAAAACTTTCTGCAAGAGTTTTATTCTTTACACAAGAGAAAAAAAAAACTTTTTTTTTTTTTTATATAAAATTAAAAATTTTAAAGCGTACAGACTATGTACGGAAATTTCACTTTTGTATGTATTTGAAAAATAAACAGGCTCTAAAAACATAACAGAATTTACTGCAAGCTAACAAAAATTTATTTACTTTTATGTATATGTGTATTATTATTGTAACTAGTTTTTTGTACAAAAAATTCCTGTGAAAATTTAATAAAAGAAAATGTAATTATCTCCACATGTGAACCAATGAAATAGCAATTAAATAGGTCAGATAAAATTTTGTGAGTGTGTGTGTGTGTCAAACATTGGGTTGTGAGGCCAAGTTTGAGAATAATGAAGAAAGGCATGGAAAACATGCATGTGAAAGATAATGGAATACTATTGGATAAATTTGCATTATGACTGACAAACTGAGAAACCGGCCAATAATACAATAAATTTCTGACCCAAAAGAAAACATACACAGGGACACATGTAGAAACATAGGGGAAAAAAATTATAATTTTGTGTGTGTGTGTAAGAGAATTATTAATTATAGTGTTTGCAAACGTTAAAATAAACTGATCATGTTATTCAAATGAGATAAAAAAAATAGTGTGAATTTGTTAAAAATGAATCTTGTGAAAGAGGCGATGTGTTCACGCAAAGAATCTTTGACAACCAATGAAAATATAATTAGGAAATTATACAATCCAAATATTTCCAAAAGTCACATACATCCTCATGTTATTTATTTAAAATCTATTAAGTAATTTTATATCAATATCTTTTTTATTTATTATTATTTTCATTATTTTCATTATTTATTTTTGTCACCCGAAGTATTTATAGAACATGTGTTAATGAATTATAAGTGTATATGAAAACCAATAAAACATAACCTTCAAAAATTGTTGTGAAAGTGTGAAATCCCCTACACAATTACAAGTGTTGAAATCAATATAATGGTCAAAATCCGTAGATTATAGAAGTCATTAATATATTGACAACCAGAGCAACACAATTGTGCTTAGAGGGTAAATGTGTATATGTGAAAACTAAATGGGTGATATGTCAAAATATTTAAGCAATATTGTAAAATATGAATATCAAGTGAAATAATTTATATTATTAAAAAATTGTATATGTCTGTAAGTGTTCCAACAAATATTAAAATTTAAAAATTAAAAAAAAAAAATGCCACAAAATAAATTTCCATAGCCGCAGATGAAAGCGCAAAAATTGCAAATTTAACGTGCACAGAAAATTATAAACACAAAGTAAAAGTAAAAAGTCATGACTAAAATAACAGTATTATCTACTGAACTGAGCATATATGAACTGAGATGAGCTGCGATGAGCTGAGATGAGGCCTCAAAGATTAAAAATGCGCATAAAATAGATATATAAGAAATAGCTTCAAAGGCTATAAATTGCTCAGTAAAATAATAATAAAAAGACTCGAGTACAAGAAGTGTAATCTCACTTCAAAAAGGTGAATAAAAAGAATTTCACCAAATCAGCTGATAAAAAGAACAGTAAAATAAATCTGTTCGCACATGTGCAAAACATGTTTTTATCTTTTTTCTTTTTTTATCTCTTCTCTTTTAAAAAAAGTACTGCAATTATTCAGCAGTGGGCCCAATTCGATGTTAAAGTAAGCTTACTATACATCTTGTTGTCATAATTATTTGCTAACAATAGTAATAAAATATTCCCATATATATATGATAGACATACTGACATAAACACCAATAAACAAACATGAAACAGTGAATAAATGCGATAAAAATATATCATATGTACAGTAAAAATAAAAAAATTTCTCTGCAATCAACGTATTTGAACTGAATGAGGAACAAAAAATCACTATTATTATTTGAACATAAACAAACTCAGGCGAAAACGGCGAGATGTTTATCTCTGTTTGAGAGAAAAAAAAAATAAGCAGTCTTCCCTTTTTTTTTTTATCATATTTCGATTACTCTTAAATATTTCTTTTTTTTTTTTTTTTTTTTTTTTTTTTTTACGTAAATGAACGAAATAAAACTATTATGCACATAAAATAAATTTCGTATGAAAGGTAATTAAGGGTTAAAATTTTAGAAAATGATGATAGGTTTCATCTAACAAAATTGAATGAATGTGGAAAAAAAAAAAATGTGTGAAATGAAAAATTACATTAGATGTCAAATTTCACGACCAGCATAATGACACCTGGATTTATGCAATAACATCTAATCGACAAAAATATATAATGTGTTATAAAGTTTCCCAAAGTTTTTGAAATTAGAAAACATAATTAAATGATTTGTATTAAAATGTATATTTTAGTTAAAATGGGCAATGAAAACATTGTGTTATGTTATTATAAAAATTAAAACTTGAAAAATATACGACAACTAAAAATAATATTAGAATAAAATTATGTTTATGTGTTTAGGTATCTTAGACGTACAACCAACTCCCTTTCTGTATAAGTGATTGTACATGATTATTTAAGAATGCCTGGTAAGTATAATAAATAAAACATTGAACCTTGTGTTCAAGACTAACAAATTTTGTTAGGTTTACATGAAAGTCAATGTACATAATATCCGAAAAAATGAGAAAAGAAATATGTAAATTTGGAAAATTGTGTGTTAAATTTATTTAGGACACTTGCCTGCAACAAGATACGGCCAGTATAGATTCATAAAATATATTATGTACTGGATTTACATATTGTCCTGAATACACACAATGTTAAAAAATGAAAAATGTTGGAGATACAATCAATTAATTAACATTTATCTTCAATATTTTATTTTATTTATTTATTCTGTCACTGTGGACCCTATGCTATGTCCTATGTAGTATGTACCTGTGCGTTGTGGGAAAGACATTTTTATAGAAACAATATTAGAAATCAATAAGAAAAAAATTTTTCTCTAAATAAAAACAATTCCATTCGATTTCTGTAAAAAAAAAATGTTAAATTTTATGTAAAATTTAAATAGTAAAAAAATGTAAGTTAATTATAGTCATACTCAAATTAAATGAAGTCTAATGTAAAATCATACAAACAATGACAATCAATGCAGGTCCCCTCACCAAGAAAAATTTGGCCAGTAATTCAAGATAAGGAAAAGAGCATTGAATGCCAACAACACAAGCGCAATTAGGAGCTCTACTAATGCACATTGTGGCACAAAATTACATAAACTTGAATCCTAACATATTAATTGTGCCTCTTTCAATTCAAGGACTTAAATTAGATGTATAAATCTAAATTATTTTATTTGTTTATCTATTTTTAAATGAAAGGATAAATAATGGTATTTAGAGAAAAGTGTAGTGTTGACATTTAGCTTTTGAGACACAGTGATGCATAATTAAAAAGCAATGGAAAAGTATATAAGTTTATGAACAAAAGTATGGGAATACCTGAAATTATCACTCCAATTATTTTATTTATTAATTTGTTATGCAATGGCAGTTCCAAGCAGGTTAAAATAATTGAACAAAAAAAAAATATATGTGTGTAAAAAGATGAGAAATAAGTGTCTAGATATCGACTGATATCAAAAACGAATTTTCGCCGACACGTCTCTAAAAAGGTATATATAAAAAAAATATGTGTATTTCCAACCAACCTAGAAAACGCCAACATGCGAAATAACTCAAAATTTAATTCTTAAATTAAAAATTAATCAAATTCAATTAACAAACAGAGTGATAATTATTTTGCAATAAAAATATATATAAAACATACAATTAATAATCAATAACGAATTTTATTAAGCATTTGATTAAAAGACAATAAATTTACTTCATGGAAAATTTAACACCTTAAACACAATAAATATTGCGATGTTAATGAATTAAAAAATAAAGCTTCGCTCAAATTTTGAAAACTTCACATAACTCTATATATTCATTTCATTCAATTTTTTATTTTCTCTCAACACATGTATATGCACTGTGATAAATAAACAAATTCAATATTAAATTTAAGCTGTGAAAATAATATGTGCTTCATGTCATAAATCTCAAAATAAATTTGCACTAAATGTAATTATTTTAGTCTTCTTCTAGAATATTAATGGATCTATTTCATAATTATTACCAACAATGTAAAATTATTTTTACACATCATATATAAAATTAATTTATTTCAAACCCCTTTAATAAAAATTACCAGTAAAACAACATTTCAATTTAGTAAAAATATATGAAACCTTTTTTTTTTTTTTTTTTTTTTTTTTTTTTGCATTCTGAATGAAAAAACTTAATAATTCTTTAAAAATTTATCATTACGCATTGTATATCAGTGTATAAAACAACGCATCAATATTATTAATAAATGAAATGATAAAAAAAATATGTGTCACACTTCATCAGTATATATATCAATCAAAAACATAAAATACCATAAGAAAAAAAATTCAACAATGTAGATAAAAGCTGTTAAAATTATATGAAAATCATTATTACTATCATTTTATCATTATTAAAATTAGAATACGTAAAGATACTCAAAACTCATTTAAGTATTATAAAATGTATATAAATTGAAAAAGTGTAAGTCTGTCAATAAAAATAAAATGTTCATTTTCTTCAAGACAAAAAGGTACTTACGAATAACTTGACGAATCAATTTTCTGACAGTAGAAAAAAATCACTGAGTTTTGTTCAGTATCTGGTTCACACATACTTTTAGTGTCAATTACACAGTAGCAATCACTTAAAAATAACAAAGTATGATAACCTAACTACTAAGAGACACCATCCTGAAAAAAATATATATATATTCTGTTCGCAAAAAGTAATGAATCGCATAATTATGGTTTCACATTTTTCCCAAACAGCACACTTCTCACATAATTTTTACCGCACAGGGAAAACACAGGTCCAATCAACGTAATTATAATGAAAGTACAGAAGCCTGCAAACTCACTGTGAAAGAAAATACGCTTTTTGAACTAACAGCCAAGTGGCAACCGCTGGCAGGTAATTCGGACTGAAGAGTTAGAATAAAAAGCGACGTAAATTATTTATTTTAGTTTTGCAGTCGAAAGCACAGAAGTAAACAAAATATGTAGAAATTCACTATATCGATTTCTGAACGTCATGGTTTAACTGAAAAAAAAATTTGGAGTTGATGAAAATCACATTGTATCCGAAACAACCACACATTATTAGAGGACGAAGAGGGAATATTGCGACGACCAGGCTGAGTCACTAACATACGGCAGAGGTATCATCAGATGAAGCCATGATTTTGCCGAATTATGCTCAATACTTATACAGGGCACCTGAAATGTGTAAGGAACAATATATCTTCCAACTTGAGTCGCCATCATCGTCGAAACAGACAGTCTAAGGAATTAACACCGAAAAAGATGCTGTATCTGGACTAGTCTTTTATCCAGAAAATTAATCGATTGTTTCTGCAAGTCAATAGGTGACAAAGTAATGTCACATAAGCAACGAACACTCACATACATCTATTTTCTTCTCTTCATTTAATAATTCTTCGAATTTTTCTTTAGTTAAATTAATTAAACAATAAACATCTTCTTTAGTTGAGTATCTCTATAAGTCAGTCTTTATCTTTTTAAAGAAAACAGCTGTGATGGTATATTAACTAATTTATTTAAGTAACTGCCCCTCTCCCTCACCAATGCATCTCGAACTGGTTGGTCACTGATCTGGCACCAATATGTGTTAAGTAGAAATCTTGAGATTCTACTGTCGAAAGTTCAATTTGTTATCCAGGTCCTTATAGCTGAAAAAGAAGGCCGTTGAATCAAAAAGAACTAATAGTTCGCAGTAAAACATATTTATTTTCTTTTGTAGAGGTTTCATAAAAAAAATGAACAGTACATTAATAGTGGAATTTCAGCATGACCATAAGTTACGAGAATGCAAAAGATAGGGGTGAGAGAGAGAGCTACAGGGTCACATGTTATACTGTCAACAGTTGTAGAGCGAATTCTGAAGTTGACTCTATTGCAATTAAGATCATACTGATGAATTACGCTAAAATTATTAAAACAGTGCCAAACTTTCCAGCCAAAGCTAATCCTTTGTTTGTAGAATAATTTAATATAAATATTTTGAATTTAGTAAGTTCGTTACAGCAGTTTATGCCAAGTTTTATCGCCAGAAGACCGTTATTTAAGGGAGACACTCAGACTAGGATTTATTGCACATCCTGTGATAAAAAAAAATCTAAATTACCCTTTAATGATTTTCGAACATAAACGCATTGCCTAATTTATTTATAACAAAGTGGACTCGCGCAATTTAAAAGAAATAAAAAGTAATTATGTATCCAACGGTTTATAAATAAAATAATATTTTTTTATATTTTATTTATTAAATGATTTAGGAAAGATTATTATTCAGAGAGATGTCATTTAAAAAGAATATGTTTTTTTGTTCTCAGATGATTTATTAATAGCATAAGGGATAAAGTATTATTAGAATTAAGATATTTATTATAGACAAAAGCGAATAAATAAAAGTAATTTAGAATTTCGTTATCTATTTTTATTAGCCATTTAATTTATTGAAAATATAATAATTACTTATTGCCTTTATTTAAAGTTATAATTAAAACTCATATATGTGAAGGAACGACTTCACATTATTAATAATAATTCAATTTATAAATAATAAATACGATATAAAGCTGTCAATATTTACAAAACTCTATGCGTATGTTATTTCTAACCCCATGACACCTTCAAAAGAGGAGATAAAGCAAAAATATAATTATATATTTTTCTCTTAAAAAAAAAAAAAAAAAAAAAAAAAACATATAACATATAACAGTGCACTAAGAAATCGACTTTTGAAATATTATGTATGAGCTTTATACTTATAAAACAGGCTTCAAAATCTAAAATTTTATAAGTTTTGTACAAAGGAACAAACAGAATCGATAAAAGTTTGAATGGGGATGTCTCGCTCTCTTTTTAAGAATTTATGTATATATGTATGTATATGTATATATGTATGTATATGTATATATGTATGTATTATATAAATATGTATGTATATAACTTACTTGCCAACATCCTATTTAATATTACATAGTGTTGTTAGCACCGCCCTTTTTTCACACTAGTAAATTTTTAGATTAATAATCTGCAAATGAAATTGCGAATAAATAAGAGGAAAAATACTCTAAAATTATATTGGTGTAAAAAAGGCGGGGCTAACAATACTGCAGATTATTAATTAGTATGTTGGTAAGTATGATATTGAAAAAATAATAATAATAAATTAACAGCAATATTGAATTTATTTATTAATATTTCGTATTTCCTAACCCAGTTTAAACTTTTGTTTTAAAAAATTTGTTTTGCGATAAACTAATAGATCAACTACATTATAAATAAATACATATATATATATATATATATATATATATATATATATATATATATATATATATATATATATATATATATATATATATATATATATAAGGAAAAGTAATAAGTACAAACCTTTGAATTATTTTGCTTTTCGTGGTGTTTTTTTTTTTTTTTTTTTTTTTTTTTTTTTTAAGTTTGTACTGACATCAACTCTATGTTATAATAATAATAATAATAATTATTATATATATATATATATTGAAAAATATTCGAATATTTCTAGGAGTTTCTGCCTTGGTTTCTGTAATTTTTTGTTTGAAGAATAATTAAATTATATTTGAAGATTTGGTTTTTAAACTATTTCTTGGTATACTTAAGGGAACTAATTATTTTTTTTAGTGCTGCAAAACCTTTTTTGTTCTTTTTTAAATATACATTTATAGTTCATCATAATATCAGTTGTAATACACACACACACACACACACACACACACACACACATATATATATATATATATATATTACATAGATACTTTGATTATTTTTAATTATTATAGATACCGATTTCCAAAAAATTTAAAGTTGGATATAGCTAGGTAAATGGAATGTTCATAATTAGTATATGGATACTAACAAAGTGTTGCCGACTTGGAAAGATTATCGACATAAATGGTTCATGGGGGAGAATAACTAATGTTTAAATTTTCAATTTCCATTTATATATATATTTAACACATCCTTTAACGTCAGTAGGGAGATTAACTGTTTTTTTCTTATAAGGTAGAGATGTTAGTATATTCTGCCTAGCAGGACAGTTAAATGTTATTTAAATTAACGATGAAATTTAACTTTAATGTACTATATTTGTTTTTCAAAAGCTTTTTTGAAAATTTTAAACAAACATTTTGTTTACATTTAGAATGAATAATTATTTAATTAAATAACGTAATTCTGGGTGAGTTGACCCACCGGTAGAGATGCCCTACTTGATGTAATTTCGAAACGCAACGCTAGAATTATGAATCTGAATCGGCTCAGCGAGTCCGATTCAGATAGGTGTTGAATGGTGTGCTGTGGAAGTTACGTGAACTCATTCCTTTGTTTCCTGCTGTCACAACAATAGTTCAAGTAAGTACCATGTTTCTTCTTCGCTGTTATAAGAGGGATGTTGCATTGTAAGGTTGGTACTAGTTAATAAGAATGTATTATATATATATATATATATATATATATATATATATATATATATATACGCTTAAAAACCTGTAGTGAGAAGTAGATCAGTCGACTTCGGAGATTGTGCCGTCATTTTTGTTGACTTGTACTTTGGACAGTTAGCCTCCCCTACCAAAAGGATAGACGCCCCAGATTATATTCGGGTGAGATGCTTCACATACATTTTTAGGGAAAGAAGTCTTTTAATTGTTTGAATTTTAAACTAATATATATTTTTTTATCATATTGTTTTTATAAAATGTGTAATATTTGTAAATCGTTAAATTTTTCAACTTAGAAATATTTTTTGAAACTGTAAATTTAGAGATTAAAATTCATCAAATAAAATTGAAATTCCTTTGATAGCTGTAAGTGGCAACGCAAAACGAAATCACAAAAATGCAGATTGAACCCAGATAAGAAATAAAAAAACGAGCAGGTATATCAGACTGACCTTTGACATTTAAACTGACCTACGGTATTTAATTAACTTGGGTGGTAACGAAACTGTAGGTGGGCGGTTAATTGCGCCGGTGAGTGTATATTACTGTATCTTTCATGCAGTTGTTCAGTGCCTCTTGCTTGAAAGATGCCTACAGTGTACTGGTGCAGCTCGTGGACAGAAGACCATTTAAAAGAGGCTCTCGGGAGACTAGAAGCAGGAAAAACGTTATAAAATCCTGAAAAATTGTTATAAACTTGTGACCATTTTTTTAAACCTTTCATTATGTTTTTTACAAGTAGGGCATCTCTCCTATGTGAGTGGGGCATCTCACCCGCAACTCCAAGAGGGATGACCAAATGCAATAATGCCGCGATTTTATTTATTTATTTTTTTTCTTTAGAAAATTTGCAATATGGTACAAAAATCTACTTAGTAATAATAAACAATATCTATTATGTATTTACCGCAAATTTTCGTTGTCATTGATAATATCCAATTCATTTTATAGCTGCCTTTCCTTAAGTGGGGCATCTGTCCCAGAATTACCTTAAATAAATAAAAAAAAAAAACTAAGCATAATTTTAGTATATTAAATTAATGCATACCTTTGATGTAAATTTATACAATGCATTTAACATATTTGGAGATATCATCTGAGACGTGCTATGATTGCAATTTTATTTATTTATTTTTAAATTGAGGAATTTCCACCTGCCGATAAAGTTGGTGCTACATTTATTAAATTTTCGGCTTTAGTTAACATTTCCAAATCGTGTTTATTAACACTGTTTACGTTATGGTATGACATAATACTATCATTTTTCATAAATCATCATTATTTCAATTTAATTTATATTTTTCTATAAGAATTTCTAGCCTCACTGTGCGTGTATTTGGCACAAGTTTACATTTTGACTGGAATTTAAACTTATATATATATATATATATGGGTTTGCGAAAATAATTTTGTATTTTGTATTTTGTTTTCGTTGATATAATACCTATAATATGTTAAGTAATTACAACTATCTATACTAACTGCAATGAAAATATCGTCCTTTGGAAATAACACTTACTAAGTTTTATTTCGGGTGAAATGTAATTGAAAGTTTTTGCTTAAAGTGATGACTGGGAAGATTAATGATTCTTTTAGATTAATGATTTTAAACTTCTTTTCGAGCTTTCAAAGCCATTTACTTTTCAATATTTTAGTTTAGACAAAAATTAATGGTATAAGAACATGCTTAATTATCCCTTTTCTATGAATATTTATTGCTCAAATCAAATCTCTGATTTTTGTGTTGATCTTGCAGAAGGTGTTAATAAAACTTTTAAAACATCGAAGAAAAATCTTGTGTATTATAATGTTTATTACACGAGTATTGAATATGGGAATATAGGTTTATGAGTAAAAAAAAATTCTTTTTAATCATGATTTTTTCTTTAATTTTTAACGTTTTTTCCAAAATAAAAAAATGCGATGTCTTTCCACCAAAGCGTTGAGTTACAAGCCTGTCAACCCTTCCAGAGCCCCATTTAATTTATATACATATAGTATATATAAATAAATATATAATATGAATTCAATTATATAATTGAATTAATATTTCGAATATTTTTTTTGGCTTTATATATAAAAATTTAATTGTAATTATTTTGAATAATTTGAATTATGAAATTATAATTAAAAAATTGGAATTTATATATATATATATATGTGTGTGTGTGTGTGTGTGTATACAGGGTGTACCAAAAGCCCCCCCCTCCTAACTCGAAAATTAGTCGAAATTAGGAAAAATGGCAAAATAAGTATTTAATGAATTAGAAAGGGACCACATTTTTTGGTGAAAAAAGTTTGGGCCCGTGGGGAGAAGGAGTAGGTGTGCCGCTAGGGTGTCAACTTTAAAATTTCAAATGAGAATGTAGGTCTTGTGACACATCTCTGCAAATGTATCTTCAAGACAATGAATTTGATATAAATAGTTTCGCCTTACGGTTATTATTAACCCGTTAGTAGTCGCTATCAACAGTGCCACCTATTACAGATTGCACACTTTTTATTTAACTGTCACTAATAATTTTATGAAGTGATGTGATGGATGTTTCTTCGATTTTATTGGCGTTTTATATATATCAAATGCCACTTCTAAAATTTTGTGGCTATTGAATAAAAAAAAAATCTGGCAACACTGCAGGATGGGCGGCTAATCGACCAACTAGCGACTGCTAACGGGTTAAAGGAGATACAAGACTTTTTAGACTTTTGAAATGCGGCTTTCATACTTATATATCACCTTTAATAATCAATGTAAGACAAAACTATTTATACTAAATTCATTGTCTTGAAGAAACGGTTTCAGTGATGTATAAAAAGACATACTTTGCCCAAAAATATTTGGACCCGGACAATGCAGTATTAGGAATGCCGCTAGGAAGTGCAACTTTAAAATATCTAATCTACAAGACAGTGAATTTTGTATAAATAGTTTTGCCCTGTAGTGATTATTAAAGGGAATACATAAGTATAAAATCCATATTTCAAAAGTCTAAAAACTCATGTATCTCCTTTAATAATCATCGTAGGGCGAAACTATTTATACATTATTCACTCACTTGTAAAGAAGTTTCCAAGGATGTATCACAAGACATACCTTCCCTTTTCAAATAATAAAGTTGCCCTCCCTAACGGCCTCTCTAGTCCCCCCCGGCCCCAAACTTTTTTCACCAAAGGAGATCCCTCTCGAATTCATGAAATACTTGTTTCACCATATTTCAAAATTCCGACTGATTTTCGAGTTAGGAGGGCTGTGTGGAACTTTTGGAATATCTTGTATATGAATATTATAACATAATAATTTGAATAATAATTTGAATTTATACATTGATACACATATATATACAAACAAACAAAAATTATATTTTTTCTTGTTCGTACTGAAGTAAAATTAATGGGTTAAACTGTAAGCATATATAATTAGAAAATAATCTGTAACTACGTAATGCTATAACGTGAATAGCCATACGAATAATCCTGTGATAAAGCGAAAGAAAAACATCAGGAATAATTTTCAAGTTTTATAGATATTTACCATTCTTAATTTCAAACAAAATTTATTTACATTATTTAATAACACTATCTATATGAATTTATCATATATCTCTGAAATTAAATTATTTTTTTACTTTCATTAATCTATGACCTAAAGTACACACTGAGATTTTGTTTATTATTTTTCTCTCTTTTTCTAATTATTTTGTCTTTTTTCTTTTTGTTTTAATATCTAAAGTAAAACTTCCATTACTGAAATAAATTATTATGTTAAATTAAAAAGAAATTCCCAGTTTAGATATTTAAGATAATTTCAATTCTCACTTATGGTATTTTTAATTAAAGAAAAAATTTAATTTCAGGTAATAAACATTTTTCAACGAACGAAATTGTATTATAAAATTTATTGTTTAGAAGTAAAAAATCAAAATAAATAAACGGATTAGAAATTGGTTTTTCTTTTAATGTATCTTCAGAGAATAATTTAAATAGTTTTATTAACATTAAAATTAACTAAGTTTATCCGATTATAAAATAACTCCTTTAGGAACAACTTCACCTGAAATATCTCATTTTCTAACTTTATTTAAAAGTTAAAAAAAAAAAAAAAATCCTTGATTCGTAACGAAATAATGAATAAACATCAATAAATTCTTAAAGTTAATCTTGATAGATTTAAAACTAATTTTTTAGTCTAAACATAAAAGAAAAAAATTAATTATACTTAATATTTTATTTTAAATCCTAATTAATTTTATCTCTTACATATAAAGTGTACAACTACGAGTATTTCCACTATCTTCGAATTTAGACATTTTAAAATGTTGTATCATGTGATGCAATTACAAAAATTGAGTTATTCTAAAAATACTGTTTAAGAAACGTTGTTCATTTTTATAATATATTCACCAATTTTACGATCTTCTATTTTTTTTAAACAGAAGATTTTTCTAAATGTTCGTAAGGTAATTTTAAATATATAACACAATCTCTTTTGTAAAGTATCATTTGATTTAAGCAATGATATTCCAGTTAACAATCGAATGTTCTTTATTAAAAAGGGTGAAAATACTACTACTGGTTTGTGTGTAGAGACACCCTAAGTATTCCAAAGCATTGC
Source organism: Salticus scenicus (assembly GCA_963930645.1). NCBI lineage: Eukaryota > Metazoa > Arthropoda > Arachnida > Araneae > Salticidae > Salticus > Salticus scenicus. Next base: position 27,393 of record CAWVNO010001443.1, read on the forward strand.
GTTCTTTGATAGGTATTTCTATAAAAGCATATTTTAGTATCTATACCTTCCACAAATCTTAATTAAATTAAAATATCAGTTTACTGTCGGATAATTCTTATTCAATATTTAGCAAATACCACTAATGACTTGTATAAGGGATATACGAAAGATGAACCAAAGCATTGAATTGTATGAGAGATTTTTCTATAAACCATATCTTAACAACTGTACTTTGCATAAATCTTAATGAAATTGAAATATGTTATTCATGTGCAAGAAAAGAATGCTTTTTACAGAATGTAGTATCCCATGTAGCACATAACGTTGTTAAACTAATTTTTCACTGTTCAGACTTATTTTCAACGCTATAATAACGTTATGTGCTACATGGGATGATGAGCAATAAGATTTGCAGGGTCACAAAAAATATTCAGTTACATTAAGAACTCTAATTAGAAAGTTACTGTAATTGCATTTTCGATTACAATATGTGTTTTTTTAACACTTTTAAAGACAAATTTAAGGATGAATATAATTTGAATTATTTATCTGGATGTCTGACTGTTCGTCTACCTATCAGTTTGTCTTCCCGCCTCCTGTGCTCGTAAATTCTTTAAGAATTTTATTAAAAGCGATATATATTATCCAACTTCACTATGCGGTGTTCCCTATTTAAAATGGCATTGATAGTCCAATAAAACTGGTTTGTATGCAATAACACCCGAAAAATGCTAGTGCTTCACTTTATAGGTTGGTTGGTTGGTTGGGTTTTACGTCGCACTAGTGCTGCGCAGATGGGCAATTGGCGACGGTCTGGGACACACCCCTAGAGGTGGTCCGAATACATGCCATCACAATTTTGATCCTCCACGCAAGGGATGGCTCTCCCGCTTCGGTGACCCCCAGAGGTATAATTTTTTATGGGAACATGGAGGACATTGCGGCCACGACAGATTTTGCGTGCACCAGCCACCATAAGTGTACACGACGGTCTTTGGCCGGCTCGAGTACCGAACCCGCAATCTTCCAATTACGAGGCCGGCGCTCTGCCGACTGGGCTACCGCGGACCCTTCACTTTATACGAGAGATATTTTTAGAAGTTTAAATTGCTTCTTATTGAAACAATCATAATGAAATTGTCATTTATTGGTAAGACGATAAAATAATGTTTGTATAGAATATGAAATGTTTAGCTTTTAGAATACACAGCTACGCGAAATCATTCAGATTCATTAAGGTTTCAATAGGAAATTGCTGCAACTGCATTTCCATTTCTTTTAAGTATTTTTGCCTTTTTCCGGATATGTTTTAGAGGACTCATGAATTCAACTGGTAGCTGTTTGCCTTTTTGTCTTTCTGTCTCTCCGTCATGCAATAACGTACGGAAAGAATATTCAATGCTAAACGATGCAGTGTGTATGTGTATTTGGAAAATGTTAATTATCACTGCGTGCGTCAAGATTTCTTTTAATTTTTTAAGCAATTATATCTTCCATTTCTATAATTAAATAGATTTTTACTCTACACTTTTTCACTTTTGAATTAATATGTTTAGGAAAGAGATAAATGACAAGACTAATGATTTATTCAGATTAATGACATGAAAATTTCTTTTGAGGTCTAAAGCCATTAATCTCGTAGATCATTTTAGAAAATTAGCCGTTAAATTGTGTTTATTTACTTCATTTTTAAAACTTGATTTCCGTTTTGCAGTAAATTAATGTATTTTGGTTCATTTAAAAATAATTATATAGAGCGTTTCATTTATTTTATACTTAAAATATAAAATAAATGTTCATAATCACTTGGGTGGAAGATCTCAAATTATTACTTAATAATGCGCAATAGTAAATATAATTTAAATCAATCCACAGATAGACGAATAATAATAATTATAAAATATTTAATAAAGATGATTTACCATATTTAAGTAAGGTTTGCAAGGTTTGCGATCAAAGAACTGTGAAAGAATTATACTTAAAAAAATTACTTAAAAAGAGTTTTAAAAGCAAGCATGTGAATTGTACTAGAACAAAAAATAATAAAATTTACTTATTACAAATATTTTTAATTCAATTTTTTTTTTAAACTATTTTTCCGATGTTTGAAAATCATGCTCGAGTAAAAGGCATTAATATTTATTTATTATTATTATTATTATTATTATTATTATTATTTACCATTTTTTTACCAAATTTCAAATGCCAAAGTACACTTTTTCTCTTGCTATTAGAAGTCATTCTTCTTAAATATACAATTTTCGACCCACCGTAATAGGGAGTCGATCAGCCGTCCTTCTGTATCTTTCCCGAGGCATGTAGGTTGTGTACCACCGTCAATTCAACGACTCATAAACGTCTAGCCAGTTGCGCGGTCGATTGCGTTGCATCTTCTTGCAACAACGATTTCAGCTCATGATCTGCGAATCCTTTCGATCTGCTGGGCCATGGCTTGGCTTCCAAATTAAAATCGCGTTTATTGAATTTCTCAAACCAATCACGGAAGTTAAATCGCTGATAACCGTACGCCTCACATATTGAACCCTTTGCTTCACTTACACATTCTCCTGAATTAAACATGAACAACAAACAATGACTCAGATGTATTTCATGAACTGTAATTCTCGACATCTTGCATGACATAAATGCACTCTTTACTGACCAGTTGCCATTTTGGCATCGTGTAGTGCTGTCGATGAGAACTTTCGCATACACCTAATACCCTGGAAGCTTACAAAAACAGTAGAGTTGTATTCCCACATTGTAACTGCAATAATAGACAGTAGTGTAAGTGACACATTGGATTATGAAGAGGAACATTTTCAAATTATCCTAGTGCTTCAACGACTGTCAAAATTGGAATCATTTAAACTTTAATAATAGTAGACAGTAGTGTAAATAAAAAAAAAACAGGTTGTTAAAAGAATTTTTTGCATGTTTTTGAAGTGCTTCGAAACTTCTAGAATTGGAATCATTAAAAACTTATTATTATAAGCTAGATACATGATTTGTTTTCTAATGCCATCTGTTTTATCTAGACGTAAATTTAAATCATAGCAGCTATAAAGTTGAACATGGCGACAATTTTTCCATAAGTTTCTCATTTACTACTTTTTTAAAAGGGTTTTTGTGGCGTTACGTCAGCATACCAGTTCTTATAAATTACATTATTTGCTACAAAATATTTATAGAATTCGATATAACCCCCTTTTTTTTTGTATTTTTTTTATACTTTACCACATAAATCTGTATACTCATTATAATTTTATAAAATGTATTAATTTTTTGTAGGTAATTTCTTTGATTCTTTTTTATTTATTTTTTATTATTTGTTTATTATTTGTTTATTTTATTTTATTTTATTTTATTTTATTTATTTATTTTTATTTATTTTTATTTATTTATTTATTTATTTATTTATTTATTTTGCACAAAAAGATTTTACCTATAGTTTTATTAGAACACTGAAACTTTTATCTAAAATTTTATTAAATGGGAAATAAGCTAATATGAAAGCAAAAATTGAAATTTACTAGACAGGATTTTTCTTTTTTAATCTCGTCCCGCGTTCTCGTTCAAAGACTGGATATCAATGCATAGTTCTTAATTGAAAGTCCTATTTTTTAGTTACTGTAAGTTTTTAGGTTTTTTTTTTTTTTTTTTTTTCAGATTTTTCAAAATAATTTTTCAAAGCAAGATCTATTTTTATTTTTTATTTATTTAATTTTTATTTCAAGCGTGCATATTTAAAGATATACATTATTATTATTATTATTTATATTATTATTTAGTGGGGAAGCAATAGTTATTTGAGCATTGACCGGGGCCGTCAATGATGACCACTGACACCCATTGGACAGCCGTTATCATACCTAACAGAAAAAAAAAAAATACAAAGCGAAACAGTCCTGCCTTTTCCGGGATTCGACCCCAGACTCTACCATGTAGGAACCAGATACGCTAGTCAACACACTATGCGAATAGTGTACATGCATAATTTACATTATTTAAAATAAGTTATGCTTGACTTCTCCAAACCGCATGTCATTTGGAAATTTACATAAACACTGAATAGTAACATTTTCCATTTAAAGGCAAAGTTTGCGTATGATCAATGCTCAGCGAGTTTCACGTTGCAGTAGACACTTGGAAAAGACATTTGATGATATTCTGATACCTACGACTGGTTACGGAGACATACCATCAAAAATTTCCTTCTCCGCTTCCATTACAGCTGGAGGTGGTATTTCAGCGAACATAAATAACACTGCAGCCAAAACAGATTTTATGCGTATCAGGCACCATTGATGTACGCGATGGTACATTTCGTAGGCTAATATATCGAAACCCGCAATCTTTTGATTCTTTGAACAATAAAGAATTTTTTTTTTTTTTTTCAAAATTTTAATTTCTTTCTTAAAAATATTTACAACAACTTTTCTTCTCCATGTTTGTGCATTGCTTTCAAAATTACTGTACAATACCATTTTTACAACAATAAACCATATATAAACTACAATAACATACCATATAGTATACAATTAATTAAGTTGAATCGTTATATACAGGAAAAGAAAATGTTTGCTTATTATTAATATTATTATTATTATTATTACATTATTGCATTCTGTTTCTCCAGTAATTAAAAGAATTGAATAAAAGATTCAAGGTTATAATTATTTTGTTTAACATTTAATTTTCAATCACAGTAATAACAAAAAATGATGTAATTATATTCCTGTCGTAATAGAAAAGATTTAAATAAAGATTTTTTTTCTTCTGAGGATGATTATTTTTCTTCCTTTTCTATTACGTTGATTTCTTTAAAAAGGGACGTATGAATTCACTTAGTTAACCTTTATATCTACCTATCTATCTATCTGTATATATAGAGAGAGTTAGTGAGTGAATGAGAAAGAGACAGAGACAGAGAGAAACATAGTGGAAAATTTGTCGTCACGATATCTTCACGAAATAATGAATAAAATCCGACCAAATTGGACAACGAAATTATCTTACAAATACATTACATGTGCCCGTTAATCAAATTGCACAGCCATTTTGTTCCCATATGGCGCACATTTTTAACGACCACTTGTAATTTTATATCCACATTGTAGAAAGCGTATTTCAGACCGAATTTCTTTAAATGCTTATATATAACTAGATCTTATTAATGTATGAAGCAAGATTATTGATGAATATTACCACCATTTTGTTTCCAACTGTTAGATACTTTAAATTAAGGGGAATCATTTAAAATAAGACTTCCATTTAAAAATTCTCATTACGATGACTTTCCAAGCACTGAATTAATTCGAACCAAAGTTTAGAAAAGTGGATTTTTCTTACTAATATCTTGAATGACATTGCTGGACAACTTGTTCCTTCAATTTCATTCCAAGTAGCGGCCATTTCAAAATTTGTTACATAGAATAATAATAAAGGAAGAAGGAGCGTACGTGTTTTGGTTTCGCTTTGTAAAATCCAGGAATGCCGGGTAACAGTGCTTACATCTGATTGGTTGGCGACTTGTTGGCAAGATTTTTGAATCATCTCGTCTCTCTGTCAATCAGTCTGCGAGGCAGCACCCACAAAGAACAGCAATAAATGCGCTGAGGATGGGTGCCCTACTTCAAAGTTGAGAGGAGCAAAAGTAGCTTTCGCTGGCATTTCACTAGAAGGGGTTTGTAAGCATTAGAGTATTGACATGCTCCTTCTTCCTTATTATTATTCTATGATTTGTTATTACGGTAACTTTCAACTGAAAAGGTTATTTATGAATCGATTTACTTAAAACTCTATTTGTACATAGCCCACGTGAATGTCTCCACCAAGTTCATTAATAAATTTTATCATTCATCTTCTTTAAAATGAAGGATACTTGTTGAGAAGAAATAAATCATCGTATTCCTCCGACTGAACAGGTAGGACTTGGTTTTCGCTGAATTTAATATCATTTGATATAATTACCACTACACATTTAAAAATGTCCCTAAAGTGTACATTTTCTCGAAAATTATGCTAAAAATTGTGTCTTTTCTAATGGTTTTAATTAAAGAAGTACTATTAGAGGAGGTGCGGACTAATTGTAACAATTTTTAGAAAACAAAATATATTTTAACACATTTAAGTTTTTTTTTTTTTTTTTTTTTTTTTTTTTTTTTTTATGATTGCTGTATTTCATAGAATACATATTCCTCTACAATATTCATAAAATAAATTTTCGTTAATTTTATTGACTTTTATACAAAAAATAATAATAATAACCTTTTTATCTGTTACAGTTTGGAGCTGAGGCAAAATGTAACAGATATGAAGGAAATACTAACAATAAAAACGGCAATGTTTGTTGCCAATAATTTATTAATTTAATTAAAAAAAAGGGGCATTTAATACTAATATTAATTTATACTTGCTTGTTATAGAAAAAATGAATTATATAAAATGGATTATAATAAAATAGACAGAAAATTAAATATCTAAACAAAATAGAAGTCAGTCTCATTCAGAACTGAAGTTAATGCAAACAATTAATATATTGTTAACTCTCACACATTTGACGTGTGTCCACACTTTGCAAATTAAGCATTATGTCCATTACTGGAGGTATCTCCAGAAGCTAAATAAAACCTTTCCTTTGATCAGAATCTGTATCTGGAGTTAAAATCAATTTATTTATATCCTTTCATGTCCTTTCTTTTTTTTCCCCTTTAATATTTTCCTTTCTCTTTTATTTCACTTTGTGTTACTTTTTAATTATCTCTTCAAAATATTTTTCAAATGCTTTTCTTTTTGGTGATGGGTGTCTAACATTTGTATCTTTCTCTAAGACTTCAGCTATAGCCAACTCGCATATATCTTGAAGCTTTTTCAGACTTCTTTTTATAGTTTCTCATTATAAAAGAGAAAAAAAACACATTCATAGTATATAGCATACATTAAATAATTTGCTTATTAGCATTTAGTGTAGAATGTCTAATTACATGAATCAAAATACAAGGGGCAAGTTCTAACATGCTACAACTTCCCCCAAAATCTTTTTCAACTTGCCCCATCGTATGATTTTGGACGTTTTGTTTATTTATAAATATATATAAAGATTTCTGGTAAAAATAAATAAATAAATGTGAATTAATTACTTATCATGTACAAAAAATAAATATCTATAAACATATCTTTTAAATGTAAATTAACATACCTTCAGTCAAAATTTACGAAATATGTTTCTTTCTTTTTTTTTCCCCACTTAATTGATAAAAACGAAGCTCGCACACATAACCTCTCATTAACCGTTTTTACGGAGCACTGATTGTGCTTACATAATAAGTCGCGTCATAAGAATTATGTTTATTGAAATATCTAATCAAAAATATTACAAACTATTGTGTATGTTACTTCTTACATCTCTTACTACTAGCCCCTATATCCCTTATTTGTTTTTAATTAAATTAATATTCTTTTAAAAATATGCAATTAAAATAACATAATAATACATGATTTCATTAAATGTTTTTAATACTAAAAATAACTGCAGTTATATGTATTTGTTTATTCATTTTATTTATGTTTATTTATTTGTAATTTTTTTTTTATTATTTCTTTATTTAGAGCTTAAGTAAAAAGAAAATGAACTTAGAAAATTAGAAAAAAAGAATCAAATAAAGAATAAAAAAAGAATCAATATATATATATATATATATAGTGATAAATAGGAAGGTTAAATGTTTTCTAAAGTTCCCTCATAGAGAATAAATTAAATATTTTAATTAAAAAAGAAATTAGCAAAGTTTATTTGATTATAAATTGCTTCTTTTAGAAAATAAAAATATTTTATTTATCGTATTTAATTTTGTTCGGAAGAAAGTATTTTTTTTTTCTTTGCTTTAATAAAGTAATGAAATATAATTAATGAACTTCTAAATTCTGTCGTAGCCATTTCCAGGCTGACAAAAGCTTTTTATGTAATTTATTGAAATTTACTATTGATTTTGCCTTGGGAAAAAAATACGTATTACTTTTTTGACTAATTAATACAGCAAATGTTTAAAATGATGTATCGAACATAGACAATATTGATCACTTTTAAATTCTATTTTTTTCTTTCAAATATTTACGAAATAATATGAATTAAAAAATACATAAATAAATAAATAAATAAAAGGGAATTTAATAAACTTTGTAATTATTTTCATTTAATTTAGAATTACAGTTTATTATGAACACTATCTATTGTATAAATAATTTTTCATTTTAGTAAGATTTAATAGTTGTTGCATTATATCAGTAATCTTAAATTTAAATAATAATAATAATATATTTTTTCGTTTGACTTACTATTTATTAAGAGAGTGTAGCTAATAAGATGAATATTTTTTCGACGAATGTACAATTAATTATTATTCAGAAGGTCATTTTTAAAACCATTACTGACAGTTAAGAAATGTGCAACGTATTTGAAATAAAAAAATTTACTTCCTTAGTTTACACAAATCTCTGCATTTACTAATAGAACAGATACCAACACATTTGATGCAATAATCATTATTATATTAAATATTTTAATGTACATAGCTTTTATCATGTTACATATTGAATTCTTTTAAACTGATATTTAAAATTTTAGCTGAGAAACATATGAACAATTAATTTCAGTTTTTTTAACTTATGCTTACGTTAACGTATACAATTTAGTCGTCACATTACGTACTTATAACGAACGCCATCAGTTTATCAACTTACACAAATGTATCATGTAAAAAATCGAGTTAATCCTTACCAGAAGTTTGGATAAACTATATTCCATCGAATATTTCTGTCCAACTGCAAAAACGCATCCACGACTTTTTTTTAAACAAAATTTTACTTTAATAAATATCTAGGAAAAACTTCATTCATTTCTTTTATTTCAGACTTGTTCATAATTTCTGTAGATAGTTAATTTTAAATGAAGGAAATTTCTTTGTTCTTGAAATGATAAAACAATGACTGGTCTTTTTACAGAGATAGTATTGAGATTGTGTCTGCTGTAACTTTTGATAAATTTCATTGTTAGATTATAGTCATTGACTAAGGAAAGTGTTTTAATTACTGACTGTAAAAATAGATCTATACCCATTAAATTTATCGGTTTTTTTCACAAGTAAGTAAAATGACTGTCTAACCACTTCACATGACATTGTAGTGTGTGGAAGGCTCTACATTTACCCCGAGTTATCTCTGGATGGCAGGTAATCAAAGCTCAACATTCTTAATTTTACTTCAAATTTGTTACAAAAGCGGGTTCTGTACTTTTGTTTTTTCAAAGAACAGATTTCATTATATAATTTAACGGTCCAATTTTTTCAGCTTATTTCAGTAGGCAGTCCTAAATAAAGTTATTTTACTCTGTTAAAACATTTTATAATTAGAATCAAAATATTTAAACACATCGTTTCCAATGTGTTAAATAATTTAATGTTTGGAGAATTGGGAAAGGACGGTACTTACAAATAAAAACAGGAAAATATTCGTTTATCAAAGTGTTAAGAGTAGATTATTTCAATTAAAAACGATTATAAAACGTGTTACTTTATAATAAAATACAGAAATGCAGACATTAAATAATTGTAGAATTAGTGTAAAATTGCTAACTTTTAGTCTAAAATGATATCATAACTATTCTATCAAAAATTTCTAATGTGCTAACATGTTATTTCATTTGAAAACATTTATGAAACGTGTTACTTTATAATCAAATAAATAGTAGAAAGGGAAATCTTAAACAAATATATACTGAATGTAGAATTTCTAACTTTCAATGTAAAATCATATCATAAGTAAAGTACATTATCAAAAATTTGTAACTTGTTAACATGAAATATAAACTTCATTTACGATACTACTAATATAAACATAAAAATTTGTGAGGAAAACAGAAGAATTAAAAGTAAATGACAAATCCTGAAATGTCATTAATCATTCTTATTCAAGAAAAGGGGATTATCAAAAATTACTTTATTACTTAAAATAAATCGACGGGTAACTTTATTTAAGTCGCTGATTAATATGGATATGTGACAGCTCATTACTTTTTCACTAGAAATGAATCATTAATGTCTGACAGAAATACTGTTTTCACTCACATTAATCTTTGCGATGACAGGCAAAAAATGTTCGATATGCAAATGACTGAGTGAGTTTCTTACACTTTCATTGTACACAAAAATGCCTTATGTAACACTTTTCTTATTAAATAAATTACCGAAGAAGTTCGAAGAAGGAAAGCAGTAAATATTATTTTTAAAGAATTCTAATGTATTTATCAGTAGTAAGAATATGATGATGAAATGTATTAAATTTTATAGACGTTTCATTTAACGGTAAAGACATAAAGTTTTTCAATATTTCTAAAAATTTTGCAAATTTAATTTAAATTTCTATCTATGTATATATGTAAAGTAGAAATGAATTTCCTACCTTCATCCTTTTTCTTCTTTTTTTTTTTTTTTTATTTGCTGTGACAGTTCGTATGAACCTCTTTATTGTTTTAGTTCTATACCAATGTTCACATGTAAAGTATTTTTTTAATATACTAGAGGCCGCTCCCACTTGCTCGATCCTTTCACAAAGCCCCGAGGTACCCCCCATCCGCTTCATTTTAAAAATCCTGCAGGTATCTACAGACCGGTTCGCGGCTTTGCATTTCGTTGAATAAGAATATTAATAATAACTAACACAAGCCAAAAGCAGACCAATATTATAGAAATACTCGTACTTGATAATTTGATATCACATTCAAAAACACGATATTTAACACTATGTCCTGTCAAAAATGTATTTTAAAGATAAACAACTTAAGAATAATTTACCACTATTTTGGACAGAAACATAGGCTAGCTAGACACACAAAATAAACAAAAGCATCAATATTTTTTTTAAAGAAATTAAGAACCTATATTTTCTCGTGCCTACGTTTTTGACTATTGCATTTTTTAGTAAATTTCATACAATAAATAAGCCTTTATCTTTATTTCTATTATACTTCTAGTTTTAAAATTGTGCTTACAGTAGTAAAGTTGCAACTTTTTAAAGTGCAATTTTTCTAGAATATGCTTTAGTTAGACTCAGTGAAAATACATAAATTATAAGATTATTGTAAATATTTTAAACATTTCATTATTATTTTTATTATTATTGAATATTTTTTAGTTTATCTATATATTTAATGCATGGCTATAGTTATTATCATTTTTGCTAAAGCGAATTCCTTGGAGAAAAACCCACGAGATACTTATCTCTAAATTATAAAAATTATAATTTGATTATACTAAATATGTTCCAATAATTTTAAAACTACCCATCAGAGTGATTTGGTATTTTACCAGAGCAATCGTGTGGAAATGAAATTTTGTTAGGAAAAAGAAAAAAATCCAGAAGCTCCTCTTTTTCTCTTTTCACCGCTGTAAATATGTAATAGGTAAAAATGTAGTAAACCCTTGAAGTATGTTGTTCCCTGCTATTCCACTGTGTTGCTGACAACAATCCTGTGTTTAATGAGTACAGTTAGGCGTTTTCCCTGACATTACCCTGAGAGCGTCATCTATAGAAACATGTTGGAACTATTTTTTTCCTCCACCAAACAAACTTTCATTGCATCACGATTACTCTGGTAACATATTAAATCGCTCTGATGGGTAATTAAAAAAATTATAGCATTTTTATATAGTACCTTTAATTTGTATAACCCTGTACTATCGAAGTACTCTAAGAATGGATATAATTAATATCGTTATATCATTGTGTAGTTTTAAATATATATATAACACAACTCAACCTGTAAAACAGTCAAAGTATGTTAAATTGTTTTACCGGAAACTATATATATATATATATATATATATATATATATATATATAAGCAACGAAATAAATTAAAATATTAGGTGATGTCAATAAGAGAAAAAAAGTAAAAAAAAAAAGTCACTAGAAATTACTAATTAGCTGATGAAATAATGTAACTTATAAATGAAATAGTATTTCTTTATAAACAAAAGTATTTAAGTGATTAAATGTTGAAATTTTATATAGCTGTATCGTTTGCTTAAATTATAAAATATTGCAAATAAAACTTATCTTTGTTGAATAATAAAAATTTAAGATTCGTAAATTGCATTTTTATATTACTCTTTAATATACTCTGAAATGCATTAATCTTTGGCAGGTGGAAGTCATTTTACATCTTGAAACTTGGGAAATTATTCAGTTTCCTGTATTTAGCACCGTTAACTGAGATTTTTTGAGAAAAGGTTCCAATAAAGAAGTAATTAATAAAATTTTATCGACTTTTTAATTATTGCTGTTATATCGACATCTTTCTAAAAGATTTACATAAATACTTTATTCTTACATTACGCAGCATTTATATTCATTTTTTTTCATTTATAGTAACTTTATAGAAAATGATTCCGTCATACTAAAAGGAATAATGTTTGAAATTAAAAATGAATATTACCAATTATTAGTTTGAAATTGACTGTTAAAAATGCAAATGTAATTTTTGAAAGGAGATATATCTTATACTATTTTATGTCTATATTAAAAAAGAAAATTTTTAAAAAGCTACGAATATGGAATAATTTAGGATACTTTATCGTTTGGTGTTAAACAGTTGAAACTTCGAAGAGTTGAGTTTAAGTCCTGCACGGTACATGGATTTTGTTGACAGGTGATCAAACAGACATACGGACACAGAAGCAAACAAATCATAATTATAATTATTTTTTAAATATTTATAAAGTCTAATAAAAGTCTAAATTATCTTTCTTTGAATTTTATAATATTATGTATTAAGTTAAAGAAAAAAAAAAAGTTTGACATAATATCAATAACAAATAGTCTGAAAGAAAATTATATTTTTTAATATTCGTAATGTCTAACGTTATATTAATTCAAATGATATTAACTGTCATGCCTAAACATTAGCTCGAATATATATATATATATATATATATATATATATATATATAATCAGCAATTAATTAAAAAAAAAAAAAAAAAAAAAAAAAAACATTTAAAACTTCATTTAACATTCATTATTAGTTTCTATTAAACGGATACTTTGCATTAACTATAATTACATTTAATAACAATAATTACACATCTTTTTAAACCACATGAAACATTATCTTTTCAAATTAAAAGTACATTTTCTTGAGAAATGCTTTTTGTCAGATTAATTATTAAGAAGGGAAAAATGGAATTTAGAGATACATTTGTTTACAATCTTTGACAACTACAAGTTTTAAATAAATCTAATAATAATGCACAGTAATTTCCTGCCCTAAAAAGTATAGTATTATTTAAAAAAAAAAAAAAAAAAAAAAAAAAAAACTTTTTGCAAAAGTGTATTTGTTGTCACATTTGATAAATTAAATACATTTTACGAAATTTGAAACAAAATTATTTCATAAATTAAATAACTTAATAGTATAAAATAATATGGGCACTGTGCCATTTGAATTTGTATTATTATTAAAATTTTAATACATTCCTCTCCCCCCTTTTATTTTGTTATATGTGTTTCACGTTTCATAATTTATGCTGTTAAAAAACGAATAAATGTTTTAAAATGAAAACAAAATTATCCCCTATTTAAATATTTTACTTTTTTAAAAGACAGATTCTGTTAATTCCCAAAGTTCAAGTTCTTCGTACTAAAATATTACTTAATTTCATAATTTATAGATCTGGGTCATCCCTCAATATGTTTTTCCAGATACAAATTTGAAAAAAGAAAAAAATAAATAAATAAATAAAATAAACAGTAGAATTGTAAAAGCAATTCCTCTACTTAAATATTGTTATCGTGTAAAATTCTTGTATTACATTATTTTAAAATTTGTTTTCTTTCTTTTCTTTCCCCATACATTATGAAATCATTCATGCATATTTTTTAAGCAAGATTGTTTAGTATAATGACGTTATCATTGTGCAATTCTGCGTAATGTTGCATTTTGTAAAAAAGTACATTTTGAATCTTATTATTTGAAATTTGTGCATTTTTATTTCTTTTTAATTAATCAATTATTTATTTATTTTTGAATTGTAAAATTGTTGCAAAAATAGCAATTTAAATATCTATCTATCTATCTATCTATGTCTACATCTGTATCTCTCTCTATATATATATATATGTATATATATATATATATGAAAACTAGCTGTAAAGTAAAAAAAAAAAAAAAAAAAAAAAAAAAAAAAAAAAGTATACTTTTTTTTATCTATAATTATTTTTTTTATGTTTACAGGAACTATATTAACTAAGATACAGATTTAAAAAATAATAGTAAATGTCAGTAGTCATGCGATAATTGCATGCTGAACAAATCTAAAAAATATAATTGTATACTTTTGTACTGAACTTTCGTGTGAGAAAATTTTATTATGAAAAATAAATATACTTGAAATTCATTTCGATCCATATAAACACACACATCAACCGCTAAAAGTTGGACTTTCGTTATCTGGACAACTGAGAACATGAAAATATACGAAAAAATGATAAATAAATTTAATTTAATTTAATAAAAAAAATTGATTACTTTATGCGTATGAACAATTAGTTTTGCTTCCTCAACAGTATTCGTTGGCATAGTAAAATTTAGCAAAACACTGCCGTCAATTACATTCATTAGAAAAGAACGTTTAGCTGAATTTTGGAAAACCATGCATATTTTCTGTAATCAATATGCACTATAAACAATATTGGACACTTAAATCTAATTTTACTTTAAAACCATCTAACCCAGAAAGAGTTACAATTCCAGCAATTTCCATGTATAACCGCAATGTATGCAAATACTTTGGGTAGACCTGTAAATGAATGATGAATGATTTCCGTATAAAAATTCGCACAAAACATGCTTTTATTCATATAATAAATGCTGTTTATCCCGTTTTGTTTAAGTCAGCCTATAAATGCTACAGTGCATTTACCAGAAATTTCCCCATAGACACAATGTATTAAAATTTTCTTGGATGTCTCTGTACACAAACCATTTGCTTGATCTCAACGAAAAGTTTAGTGTAGAATCTCTATATAATACACATTTAGAATACCAGGTATGGACTTTCAAGTATTATGAGATTTGTTGATAACACACACACACACACACACACACACGCATGGAGACCCACAGACCCACAGCTAAAAACATGTTTTGGGGATTCAGGTGTCTCAAAAAATGTAAATATAACAAAAATTAAATTTCTAAAATTTGACCCTAAACTAATATTTTCTATACCACATGTATGGGTAAGAGAAATTAAAAAGTGGAAATTTCTTTTGCAATTTTTTAATTGTTATATTTCCAGGAGTAAATGTACTAGCATTATAAAAATTTATAAAGATAATAAAAAAAAAATCTTCATAATCACATGCTACTGCCAAAACGCATTTAAAGCATTACTTTTTGCAGATTGACAAAAACATTTTGATTTTTGTTTAATTTTTTTACTGGTCCCTTTTTCCACTTCAAGACACAACTTTTGCAGAAATATGTGAGTTAAAGCATGTTCTTTACATTACCGAATTTCTAAGCTTAAGGGACTTTCTAAGTATTTGACAAAACGTCAGTATCCAAATTCTTATTGATAGATACTGAATCCTTCTAGAAGGGATATTTCTGTAAAGCATATTCTAATGCCTATACTAGCACTAATCGTAACGAAATTGAAATATAAGTTTATTATCGGATGTTTTTTATTGAAAATGGGGTAAATACCACCAATGGTTTGTGTCCAGGGACACACGGAATTATCCCAAAGCACTGCGTTCTATCAGAAATATTGGCTATATGTTTTCCTATTTGTCCTGCTATCTTTCCGTTGTGTTATAACGTAAGGAAAGAACGTTGAAAGTTAAAAGATGCAGCAAGTACGTTTCTTTGGAAAGTGTTAATATTCAGTGCGTACTAAATTTCGTTACTTTTTTTTTTTTTTTTTTTTTTTTTTTTTTTTTTTTTAAGCAAATATGAGTAAATCTTACATTTCTATTAATAAATTAATTTTTAGTCTATCTTTTTTCACTTTTAAATGAATACATATGGAAAAAAAGATAAATGCAAGATTAATGATTCGTACAGAATAATGACGTTAAATTTTCTTTTGAGGTCCAAAGCCATTTATCTTGTAGATGACCATTTTACGAAATTTGCCGTAAAAAAGTTTTTATTTACTTAAAAGAAAAGCTTTGGTAGTAACTGTTAATATTACAGTTCAGTTTTAATATAATTATATAAAGTATTTCATTTGTTTTATGCTTTTGATAAACAATAATATTTCACCTGACTTTACGTAGCCTTCCAGTCATCTATCAATTTTAGGAACCATTTTCAAAATGAGACTTTTATTTTTACATTCCAGTCCAAAAAAAAAAAAAAAAAATCCAGACGATTATTCTAAAGTTGCCCAATTTTTATTTCAAACTCTAAAGGAGAAAAAATTATATATAAAAACGTTTCAATAAAGTGTGATCGACATTCTACATTGTAGAATATAAAGGTACATTAATTCCCTGTGCGTTACTGCATCATACATAATACACACGTATAATAAAAATTTTCCCGTACATGTATATGTATATGTACGGGATTTTTTATCGGTTGGGAATATGTTCAATTTCTTTTTTTTTTTTTTTTTAAGTAATTAAAAAAAAAAAAAAAAAAAAAAAAAAAGGTATTAAAATCATTTCAGAAGTGCAATTTTTTTGGTTTTTCCTCTTCTCTTCTTTTTTTTTTTTTTTTTTAATTATTCTGATGCAAATATCTGATGCATAGCCAACAGCAATGTCTCCAGCAAGTTCATTAATAAATTTTATCAGTCATCTTGTTTTAAAATGGTGGGCATTTGTTGAGAAAAAAGAAATCAACCTACTCTCCACGACTGAGATGGAAAGATTTATTTTTCATTGAATTAGACATCTTGTAACAAAATTGCTACTGTACATATAAAAATGTTCGTTAATTCTACAGTTTCTCGAAATTATGCTAAAACTCGAGTCATTTTATATTTTTAATTAAAGAAAAAAATTTCTTTGTCTTTAATTAAATTAATTTTCTTTTTAAAATATGCAATTAAAATAGTATAATAAGTAATGATTTCATTAAACATTTTTAATACTGAAAGTAACTGTAGTTACATGTGTTTATTTATTCGTTTTATTTTATTTATTTATTTATTCATTTAAATGGGTATATATTATTAGTATTATTACTTAGAGAGTAGACAGAAGCAAAAAAAATAGGAAAAGAAACACAATGGTATATATATATATATATATATATGGATAAGCAGAAATGTTAAGTGTCTTGTAAAGTTCCCTCAAAGAGAATAAATTAAATATTTTAATTAAAAAAGAAATTAGCAAAGCTCATTTGATTATAAACTGTTTCTTTTGGAAAATAAAACTATTTTATTTATCTTAATTAATTTTGTTCGGAAGAAATATTTTTTTTTCCTTATGAACGATAATTAACGAACTTCTGAATTTTGCCGTAGCCATTTCTAGGCTGATGAAAGTTTTTTATACAATTTATTGAAATCTATTATTGATTGTTTACTAAGAAAAGAGGATTTTTTTTTTTTTTTTTTTTTGCTATTTAGAAAATAATGTTATATATATATATATATATATATATATATATATATATATATATATATATATATATATATATATATATTAAAAAAATCTTATAAACAAAATTTATTGTATTAAAAAACATTTCTTTTGGCAAGATTTAATAGATGTTAAATATGCATCAATAAACTTAAATAATAAGAATAATATTAAAAATATTAAAACTATTTTTTCTTTTGGACTATTATTAAGTAAAAAGTGTAACTAATAAAATGAATATTTTTAAGACAAACGTAAAATTAATTATCATTTAAAATGTAATTTTAAAACCATCATTGACAGTTGTGGCTGCACTGTATAAAAAAAAAAAAAAAAAAAAAAAAAAAAAAGTACTTAAAAATAAGTATATATTTTCTCAAAATAGCTCCGAAACAACATATACTTAAATTTGAAAATTCATGTACTCATTTTTGAGTACATGACAATACATTTATTTATACACATAGATCCCATGTCAAACATGGGGATATTGGGAATTTTATTGGTCAACCCCATGTTTGAGCATTTCAGTATACTCAAAAATGAGTACATGGGTTTTGAAATTTAAGTATATATTGTTTCGGGGCTATTTTGAGACAATATATACGTGTTTTTAAAAAAGAATTTTGTACAGTGTGTCCATCAGTCAGATAACCTTTTCCGACCCAAAATATTTTTACTTTAAAATATTGCATTCTTACTATATACTGGTCTCTATGACACTGAAAAAAAAATGTTTCCTCTCTGGGACGTAGAGGATACCCACACGATCGTGCGCGTTGGGCTTCTTCTGTGAAATCATATACTGCAAAATTTAAAGAGTTATACATTTTCTGGCTCTAAGTTGAGAGAAGATGCAAACTATATTGAACTTAAATTGTTAAAAATAAGTAAATTTATTGACGTATTATTCGTATGTTGACTGATATTTACTTAAAATGGAAATCTTTAAAACGCGTCATCGTTCTTGATAAACATAAGTACACAATGTATTTTTCACACCATGTTTTTGAACTTCTTTTGCAGTTTTCAAATCTGCATTTTCAAGGTCTCGAAATATCATTAAAACGTGGGAAATGTTCATATATATCGTAATTTTTGTCCTGGCATGACGTGTTTTGACAGGTGGATTATAATATTTGGATCTTTTTACCAGAGGATTTACAAAATCACCAACTTTACCGTCATTTATAATGCTTCTGTTAGAATGTGGAGTTGCTACGAAAGCTTCTGCTACCTTTAATTCGAATTTTAGAATATCCATTTTATTTTTTGGGGAACTTTTTGTTATGACGTAACGCCAAAGTCGCACGATCGCGCGAGTGAGGAAAATTTAAGCCCTACGAACAACATAAATTTTGCATAATTAATATATTTTATTATTTTACAGTTATTTACACATTGGAATAACTCGCCGGTTGAAAGAGAAACATGGACCACAATCACCATATGTTGATAGTAAAATGTACTCTACACTTTTTGTGAACTAGCACGACTGTTCATGTCTGAGTTTTACTACATATAAATGTTCCAGATGCAAAAATATATGTGTATATCTAACCCGCACTATCGTGCGGCCTGTTTAAAAATCAATTTAAATATTTTATTTCAATAAGTAAATTTATAACTCGAATTTTCTATCTCTAAGTGAAATATTTATTTATTTATTTCGCTAAGCTGAAATACGACCTGTTCAAAGTGTAATATTAAAACAAAAATATAATTCACTTTTTTTTTTACTTTTGAATGAGATATTTTTATAAAACCAAGCAACTAAAATCCCATTGGATAACATGGGAAAGCAGAAAGGAGCTCTCTGACTGATTTATAGCCTTAAGGGCGTGCAAAGTGTTTGAAATAGAAATTCAACCCTCTTAATATACTCAAATCTAAGCATTTACAAATAGAACAAACACAAACACATTTTATTCAATAAGCATTATTTATACCTTTAATTATTTTAATATATGTAACGTTTATTTTGTTATGTATTATATTCTTTATAACTGTTATTTTATATTTCTGCCGAAAAACCAATGAACGATTATTTTCAGTTTTTGAACTTATGCTTACGTTATTGAACTTATACAGTTCAGTCATCACATTACGTACTTTTACCGTACGTCATCAGTTTATCAACTTCTACTAATTTATTATTCAAAGAAACTCGTTAACCCTTTCGAAGGCGCTGGGATAAAATATATCCCACTTAATATTAATGTCCAACTTCAAAATCTCATCCACGACATTTTTTTTCACACCCACGACATTTCACATCCACGATGTTTTTCTTTAATAATATTGAGGAAAAAGTCCATTTATTTATTTTAATTTAGACGTATTCATAACTTCTGGAGGTAGTTGATTTTAAATGCAGGAAATTTCTTTATCCTTGAACTGATTAAACGAATATTGGTCTTTATATAAAGATAGCATTGATTTTGTGTCTGCTTTGATTTTTAATATATTTCATTATTAGATTACAGTCAATGATTAAGAAATGTGAACAGTGACAGTACATTTGAATTCATACCTGTTAAAGTGACAGAATTTCTTTACTGAAATAAAGAAAATAACACTTTAATCAAAGCTCAACACTCTTAGTTTTACAGTTTTACAGAAAATTTGTTACAAATATAGTTTTTTTTTTTTTTTTTTTTTTTTTCGAAGAACACAGCTCGTCATATAATTTAAATGTTAACTCTCCGAAGTTTTCTAATATTTATTAGAATACTCTAATATTTATTAGAGTCCTAATGAAAATTATTTTACTTTGTTAAATATTTATTAATTATAATCAAAATATTAAAATTATTTATTTCCCATGTGTTAAAAATAATTTAATGTTTTAAATTACCGCGAAAGGAAGGGACTTACTAATAAAAATAGGAAATTTTTCGGTTGTCAAATAGTTAAGAATATAGTATTTTATTTGAAAGAGTTTATGAAACGTGTTACTTTATAACCTAATAAAATACAGAAAAATTAAAATTAAACAATTATATAATGAATATAGAATTTCTAGCTTTTAATGTAAAAGTATATCATAAGTAAACTACACTATCAATAATTTGTAACTTGTTAACAAGAAATATAAACTTCATTTACGATACTACAAAGATAAAGATAAAAAATGTGAGGAAAACAGAAAAAATAAAAATAAATGACAAATCCTGATATGCCATTAATCATTCTTACTCAAGAAAAGAGGATTATTAAAAATTACTTTATTGCTTAAAATATATCGACGGGTAACTTTATTTAAGTCTCTGATTAATATGGATATGTGACAGCTCATTACTTTTTCACTAGAAATGAATCATTAATGTCTGACAGAAATACTGTTTTCACTCACATTAATCTTTGCGATGACAGCCAAAAAATTTTCAATATGCAAATGAGTGAGTGAGTTCCTTACATTTTTATTATAAACGAAAGCTATATGTATGATTTTTATTAGAAAATACTTTACCTAAGAAGTTAGAAGGAACGCATTACATGTTACTTAAATTTAAAAATATACATGTGCATTTATCCATAGTGGTAATATGATTGGGAAAATGTAATACATTTTATGGACTTTTAATTTAACTGTAGTGTGGTTAATGCTTTTAAGGTTTTTTTTTTTTTTTTTATGTAAATTTGTCAAGTGTTATTGATTATACCTGTATAATAAAAATAAAAGTCAAGTGTTTTATTATTTTTTTTTCTTCAAATTGCATATGGAATTTGTTGAGACAGGTTCATGTGGAACCCCTTTGTGGCCTGATTTGCTGCCTACCGCTATTCACATACAACAAAATCTTTTTAAATGTGTCGGTTTAATGTATTCAAAAGAATGTAACAGAAATTCTGTGTATAACAGAAATTGGAATTTCTGTAATTGGAATTCTATAATTGTAATTTCTGTATATAACATAAATTCCTTATTATAATTAGTGGGGGAAAATTTATGGAGAATATATGGGCCTTAAAGTTAACGCGATAAAAAGTAATGGATAAATTTTACTTTGTTACTTTTACGTTAAATTTTTCAAACCAGGATCTAAGAAAAAAAAATCTACTAAACGTACTTTTAAAAAATGAAATACAGGAGTATCAAAATAAATTGCCTAATAAGTGTGTTTGACTCGAAAACAAGTTATACTTCCAACTTGCATTGCATTTTATGGGCTATATTTTTCTCTCTATAGAAAATGTCATCCAGCAAAAATCTAAAATTTGCCACATTAATTAAAAATTAAAGTTTGACTCTTCGGTTCTTTGAAGAAGAAAAATATATATTACGTTAAATTTTCCAGTATGCTAAAATCGACCAATAAACTACGACAATGAAATACACTTAAAAGACCTCCACAGAGGTTATTCCCCCTTAGGCCTTTAATTGTAGGTCAGTTAATCGGTCTTACTCCTAAATACTGTTCGAATAGGAAAAATAAATGCATTCAGATAACAGTTTTAGTATTTAACAAGAAATGTAATCCATTTAAATATTTCTATACCTATAAGATAGGTTTAATTGTAAAAGAAAAACCTTTTTAAAAATTACTAAAGTCAAATATATATCACGTAAGTATTAAGTCAAATATATATAACATTAAAATTTTCAGCATTCTAGAATTGACCATTAAACAACCTCCTTGAAATACACTTAAACATCCTCCACAGAGGTCATTCCTCCCTCAGGCCTAGAATTCATGTAAAATTAATCGGTCTTTTTGCCAAATACTATTCGGATAGAAAACTAATTGTATTCAATTCAGAGTTTTACTATTTAACGAGAAACATAATTCACCTAAGCATTTTCAAAAATCGACCATGAAAATACGTCATTGAAATACACTCAAAAGACCTCCACGGAGTTCATTCCCCCCTCAGGCCTGGAATTCTAGGTTAGCTTATCGGTCTTACACCAAAATACCATTCGAATAGGAAAAATAAATGTATTGAATTCACTGTTTTGCTATTTAACAAGATATATAATCAATTTAAATCTTTCTATGCCTATAAGATAGGTATAATTGTTAAAAAAAATAATAATAATTAATTAATTAAAAAAAAAACCTTTTTAAAAATTACTAAAGTCAAATATATATCACGTTAGTATTAAATCAATTATATATCACGTTAAATTTTGAAGCATACTAAAATCGACCATTAAAAAACCCCATTGAAATACACTTAAAATCCCTCAACAAAGGTCATTTTCCCTCAGGCCTAGAATTCTTGGGCAATTAATCGGTCTTACTCCCAAATACCATTCGAATATGGAACTAATTGTATTCAATTCAAAGTTTTAGTATTTAACAAGAAATATAATTCACTAAAGTATTTTCTATAATTATAAGATAAGTTTAATTGTAAAAGAAAAGACTTCTAAAAAAAAATGCTAAAGAAGAAAAATAAATAATTAGGTTAGTTTTACCAGATCTCTACTTAAAAATAAATAAATAAATAAACTGCGGACTAAGCTAGATGCCCAGTTTCATAGTAAAAAATTGATTTTAAGTTTAAAATTATGTAAGAGGAAAAATAGTTTAAATAAATAGATTATATAAAAAAGAATGTATAAACAAATATGTATGTTTGATAATTAAGCTGTCATCATCCCACAATAATTAGAAAAAAATGCTATTTCTGTTTGCTTTAGGCAGATTAAGTTTGAATTACTGTAAGAAAAAAAATAATATTGTTATATCATTGTGTAATTTTAAATAGATATAATGTTACAACAATATTTAAAAGAACTCTGACAGATAATATAACTAAACCAGTAAAGCAGTAAATATATATATATATATTAAATTATTTTATTGAAAATTATATTTAAAAAAATGCACTTAATATATTAAAATTTTCGATTACATTTATGCGTAAAATATCGAAAAAATTCTCCCGACACTAACAATTAATTTATAAAATAATGCATAACTTATGGAAGAAATAGTACTTATTTTCAAAACCAAAGTGCAATATTTTTGGCACAAAAATACTTATATCATAAAACCTTAAAAATAAATAAATAAATAAACTAGTTGGCATAGGTGGACTCTGCTCAGTTCCTCATCATATGTATGTTCTCATAAATTTGTTGTACAGGACATATTATATTCATGTTAAGAGAAATGAATTTGACCAAATGCTTGACACAGTGACATAACGAAATCCTCGCCTAATAGGCTACCCACCATTCAGTTCGATATATTTATCTTGTTCCAATCTATTAATTTATTTTATTGGGATCAATTTCGTAGTTTATTTTCATGCTGCTATTTCCAATAGAATTTTCCCAAAAATGCATATTTATATGAAATATCGCCTCATTTTGGTATATTGATAAAATCTTAAATTTCGAATAACTTACGAAATTTTCCTAATGGAATATTAGTAGTCAATCATGTTTATACAAGTATCATAAATGTTATTTTGAAATTGTCTGGTATATTTATGATCCTCAAAATGGATGTTTATGCTCGATTTTGCCTTATTCTGCTATTTTAAGTAAATTGTAAATTCCAAATAACTTACGAATTTCTTAAATTGAAAAATTCATACTCTATGGTATTCTTGTCACTATCCTAAATAATTCAAAAGTGGTCTGACATCTTTATAGTGAAAATGTCCCTCAAGATTGACGTTTGTGTGAAATTTTGCCCTATTCTGTTGTGATAAGAAATTCGTGAAACTCTAATAACTTACGAAATTTTCATATTGGAAAATTCATAGTCAATAATATTCTTGCCAGTATCCTAAATAATATTTCTAAAGTAATCTGACATCTTTACGATGAAAATATCCCTCAAAATTGACGTTTATGTGAAATTTTGTTCTATTCTGCCATGTTAAGAAATTCGTAAATATTTAATAACTTGCGAAATTTTATAAGTAGCATGTTTATAGTAGCTGGTGTTCATTCCGGTATCAAAACTGATATTTTTAAACTGGTCTGACATTTTTACAGCAAAACGTTTTCATTTAATGCAAGTTTAAGTGAAATTTTGTCCTATTCTCCCACGTTAAGAAAATCGTAAATTTCAAATAACTTAAGAAGTTTTTTAATTCGAATGTTGCAAGTAAATAGGGTTCTTGCCAGTGTCGAAAGTAATATTTTAAAACTGATCTGACCTCTCTGCGATCATTTGTTCGTGAGATATCGTGTAAACAGGCGAACAAACTAACGGACTAACACACTAACGGGCTGACACCCTACAGACAGTCACCATACTAATTTTGTCATTTTCGGATTCCTCAAACCTGAAAACGTGTAAAAAAGTCAAAAAACCAAGGTCGAAAATTTTTACGATTACCTAAGTTCCCCATACCTATAGTACGTTGGGGAACTAATAAATCTAAAAATATAAATATTATTTTTCGTGAATAATAAAAAATTAATACTTCTAAATTTCACTTTTATAAAACGCTTAATTATACTCAAAAAATCGCTATTTTTCGGAAGAGGGAAGACATTTTATAACATAAAACGTGAAAAAAGATTAAGATTCATTTTTAGACCATTAACTATGAATTTTAGAGAAAAGGTCCAGTGCGGAAGTAGTATATAAAATCTTATCGACTATCTAATTATTGTCATTATATTATTTTTCTGCAATATTTATGTAAATAATTTTCTTACATTAATCACCATTTATCTTTAAAATTTTCAGTTTATAGTAATGTTATAAAATTAAATTTAGTCTTACTGAAAATGAATAACGATTGAAATTTAGTATGAATTTTATCACATATTAGTTCTGAATTTGCTGTTGTGAAAAGAAATATATATTTTTTAATGAGAATATATCTCATAGGACTCAATATCTATGTGAAAGACAGAAAATTCTAAAACGTTACAGATATTGAATACATTAGGGTAATTATTAGTAATTATTGATATTAAATAGTTAAAACAGCATAATTAAGATTAAAACGTGTATTGTACGCGGATTTCGTTGACAGACGATCGGTTAGAAAATCTAAAATTATAGCTATTTATCATTTTTTTTTCCCTTTTCTTTGAAATTAATTGTTAAAAAATAATAACTTGTTTTCTCGCATGTTATAATAATATACATTAAGTTAAAGAAATAACTAAATCTGTTTAAATATCAATGACAAATAAACAAAGTTACGAATATTGCATTTTTAATTATACACATTCTCTAATGTCATACTTATCCAAATGCAATTACCTGCCACATAATTAAATATTACTTCAAAACTGTATATATATATAAGGAGCAAATAAAATAAAAATTACACTTCATTTACAATTAATTATTAGTTTCATTTAAGCAAAATTAAGTTACATCAATGATGTTTACATTTATTCCGAATAATTACAGGGTTTCTTAAATTCCTTAAAACGTTATATCTTTCATTTAAAAGTATACTTTCCCGACAATTGCTATTTATCTGAGTAATTACTGAGACCGAAAAAAGTAGAAACTTAGAGATACATTTGTTTGCAATTATTGGTATATATAAATTTGTAATAAGTCTAAAAATAATTGAATACCCTGTTGCAGCCAGAGGAGTGTTATTAAAGATGAATTGTTTTAATTTGCAAATGTGCGTTTGACGTCGCATTTCAGAAAGCAAATATAGTTTACGAAATTTAAAACAAATTTATCTCTTGAAATAATCAGCTTAATATTTTAAAATGATATGGATAGTGGGCGATATTTTATATTATTAATAAAATTTTAATGCATATTCACTCTATTTTAACATTATCTGTGTCTTACAAAAAAAAAAAATAATAATAATAAAATAAAATAAAATAAAATAAAAAAGCTGAATTATAAAAGCAATTCTACTACTTAACATTTATTACTCTTTTTTATTCTATAATTCCATTATTTTAATTTTTTTAGGTTTCTGACGGATGCGACATTTTATGGAAACATCCACGTTTATTTTTTACTCAACAATGTGTAGTATTTAAACACGGTATCATTATACATTTATGTGTAGTGTTGATATTTATTAAAAAACTGAAATTTTAAGTTTATTACTACACGAAATTAAAACATAAAATTTTAAATTCCTGCTGCAAATTAGTCTAGACTGAATATTTCCTTATTAGGAATGCGGGTAACAGAAAATACGCCCGTGTTGTAACCAGAATTCCTTGTTCTAGCTCCAAGGATAGTGTGGTCTTTTTCTCGGTCATTTCTTATTACTCGATATCCAAAATAGGACTTCCGTAATCCATATATCATATTTTCTTCTAGCAAGATGCTTATCTCAGCTCAATTTTAACTTTTTAACTTTACAAATGATATCAGTAACTTTGGTTTGCTGTCTTATAAAAGTGTTTCGTTTCCGGTTTCTTCGGGTGAATTCTAACCACATTTCTCCTTGGTTTTCTGGGTTCTTTAAAATTTTTGTATAGTTTTACGAATTAATGCCACAGTTTCTGAAGCGTAATTAATTTAATGAATATATATATATATATATATATATATATATATATATATATATACAAATCAAAAGTTTTTTTTTTTTTTTCCCAAACAAATTGGGTGGTTGCTTTCGAAAAAAGTGCTGTTTCTCTTGAATACTTTCTATGTAAATTTATCTCGATTTTTAAACTCTTCCTCAATGTCCCTCTTCATCATTATGACTTGACCCAGATGAGTATAATTCGATAACAATTCTAATTCATCCATGTCAACAGTGATCATGAGTATAAAAAAGAAAGAATTCACAAATGTTAGGTTCAATTTCAATCCAATGAGCTTGATTTCTTCGGGTTTTTTTAAAGCATCTCTTGCAAGCCCCTAAATGAGTAAATAACCTGTATAATATCATCAGCAAATCTCAAATGATTTATAAATTCTCGATAAATTTTTATACCTTATTCTCTTCCCAAATATTAAAAAAAAAAAAAAAAAAAAAAAAAAAAAAACTTCTTGAATTACTGCATTGAAGAGTTTAGGGGAAAACGCGACAACTTGTCTGACACACTTTCTCATTTTCAATGCATTACACGATTTGTGAAGTATTAATTTCGCTGTTTATTCTTTATAGATATTTGTATAATAAGATGAATATATCCTGAATTTTATTAGCATTCCTTAACGTATCAATAACTGTTCGTGATTATACATAATCAAAAGTTTTTTTAGTGTCCACAACAGCGACACTATTCCATTACGTTTTTTAATAAATTTTTAATTGTACGAATATGGTTGATGTCACTAAAACCAATTCAAAATTCCGCTCGTTCATCAAGATGTGCTGCATCTAATTTTTTCTGTGAGCGATTTGAATTTTTATACTTCAGAATTTTATATAGTTTTGAGAACAAGCTGATTGGACGATAGTTTCTAAAATCATATTTTTCTTCTTTTTTAAAAAGTGAGAATATGATATCACTTTTCCAATCCTATGGAACATCATATTATATATATATATTTATTTATGTATATAATTTTCATTTAGTTTATGATGAAATATGTGAAATGAGAATGGCAAGCAATTAAAAATACCATAAACAATGTAGACAAAAACTGTTAGTTTAAGCCAAAAATTCAATAATTACAGTATCAACTTCATCAAGAGGTAGAAATAATGCAAATTCAAATATATGCATACATGTATAAATGTAAACATTACAGGTTTACGACGCAAGGTAATAAAGTTCAATTTCTTAAAAAAAAAAAAAAAAAAATTAAAAATATGTTTAGAAACAGTTTTTTTTTTTTTTTTTTTTTTTTTTTTAATGTAAGAATCTCTGTGAGGGGAGCTTCTGCCCCCTGCTTAATTATATTACTTACATTTATAAAAAAAAATAATTTCTATGCTGTCATAAATTTAAAAGATTATTTTTATGATTTCGATAAATTATGCCAACAATACACCTTGACAATTACCAATTTTGATGAAACTTTTCAAGTGGCAAATTCATATAAACATGAAAACAATTTGAACCCCCCCCCCCCCGCTTTGTGTGTGTGTGTGTGTATTATGATAAGAGACATACAATGATTAATGATTCGCCTATCATATTTTGCACGAAACTGGATTTTATGGTTATAAAGAATATAGTACGTTCTTTCCATTTTGTTTAGCTCAGTCTATAGACGTTACGTTGAACTTATGAAAAATTTCGCACATGTACGAAATGTATTTGAGTTTCATTTCATGACCCTATACCGGAACCATTAGCTTGATCTCAATGAAAAGCTTAGTGTAGCATCCCTACATGATACAGATTTAGAATACTGAGTTTGATTTTTCTGCTGATATTTGTTCTTAAAATATGTTAATAACATACATATACAAAGTAAGACACAGAGACCAAACACTAAAAACACGTTTTATTTTTATTTATTTTTTTTATTATTATTATTAATTAGAGATCAAAAGATGTAAATAAACAAAAACTCAATTTCAAAAATTTGATCCAAAAAAAAAAAAATTATCTAACTTTTACACGAGTAAGGTAAAGTAAAAAATATGTAGATTCACCACCTACATAACAAAGGGGATTTTCATGGGTGAACAAAATATTTCATGAACCACATTTTTTTTTTTCGATTTTACATACATAATATATGCAATTAAAGTAATCTTTAAGCTTTGTTGTAGAAACTATTTTACTTTTATAGGAAATACTTTTTTTTAAATATTTTGTAAAATAATCAAAATTGTTATGAAACGATACAAGGTTAATTAAAAATAAATATGCATTTGGTTTTAAGTTAATTATTCCACTAAACACTTTTAAGTACTATGTAAGTATTAATAACCTAATTTTTAATGTTTCATAATATTACATAGTTTGTATAAAGTAATAGTTATTGCTTCCTGTTCGTAACTACAAGAAATGTTTGAATGTGTGTAATTTATTTAAATGAATAATATTTTGGAAAAACCATAAAGCATATGGAATTCGTCAAAGCGCAATTATATTGAAAGTCGTAGGCTTTCTTTAGTATGTTATAAGTATATTTCAAGTGTCTTAAGTAGTTGAACATTTGTTAAGTATATACATCTCATATCTATTAATATATTTTATTTTTTACTTTAAAAGATTCTGTTGTTAACAAAATGCAAAATACACATTTTCTTTAACCTGCTGTAATTAACTTATATGTATATTATTATCCTTTAGTAAAATAGATGATTCTTTAGTAAAACTGTATGATTTAACAAAAACGGTGCTAGTTTCATTTTCCGTACATTTATATAATATGTTAGTAAAATTTAAGTAAATCAATGCTTACAGAAATCACAAGTCGTAGTGGGATTTTTGTATATAAATTTGCTTAGCATTGATTATTTTAATGCGAGCTTTTAAAACTTTCAAAATATAATTTATAGGTATATTGTTTTAGAAACACTTAACGATATATAATTCAAATTATATACAGCAACCAAAAGTTATATCCTTTTGTATTGTAGTTTTACTGATCATTTACTAACATTACAATATATTATAGATCACATTTATAATTGTTTTAATATTTAAATATTTATTTGAAATAATCTATGTTCGATAATGCTGTTTTTGAATCAAAGAAAAGAAAAGAAACTATTTTTTTTCTATATCATGCATCTAACTCCAATATTCAGGTTAATTTAAACCAACTGAATTACAAAATTATTTCATATCATTAATATTTAAAAGTACCTATATACTTCATTGAAATGGGCAAAATGCATACATGTTCCGTTGTAGTTTCGAATAACTTCAATTCATTTTTTTTTTTAATGCTCATATCTGTTTTTCAGTGCAATATTTTTTTTTCAAGTGTGCCCAAAATATCTAACTTATTCTGAAACACTGGTAGTAACCATTTATTTTATTTTTTTCACACTATTTATTTTGAAGAGTATTTATTATTATTATTATTATTATTAAATAGTAATGACATATTGGAGAAAAATTATCTTACGAGAAACTATTGGGAAAAAAATGCCGTATTTTAACAATTTGTAGGACACATTCCGAAGTTTAGAGAAATATTGGAGTTTTGAGAGGAATTAATGCACGTAGTCAATTCCGTATATGAAACAAAGAATAAACAAAAGTGTGGAATAAGTATTTCGGTTGACGGAGAAGTAATCTGGATGTATAGTTACTCTTCGAAGTTTATTTCAAGAGTTTATGGTTGGCGAAATTTTGAGAAATGGATACAATGGAACAGAAAGTTTGAATTTGAAAACTTTTGTTTGAATGTATAAAATTTCAAATGTTTGTGTGTCACATTTGTAATGGTTATTGAAATAGAGTATTAAAAAATATATCTCTTTTAAAATATATCTTACTTAGTAATATATATAAGATTACATAATATTAATTTAGTAATATATATAATACTAGCAGACCTGGCCACGCGTTGCTGTGACTAAGTTATACGTTGAATTATACGACTGTAAACTATTTAGTACAGTCAAATTATTATTTACGAACAAAGACGAAAACGTTGTAGCCGATGTAAAAACCCACAGGGTTGAGATTTGAAACTTAGGTCAAAATTTGGAAGCGATTAATAAAAATTTTCGTACTGTTGATATTAAGCACAAATTAATTTTATTGTAGGGTCCTATAAATTTTAATGGAGAAGTGATATATATTATTTCTAATGCTACTTTGGATAAAATTGCTAAAATGACTAATATATAAATTAAATTCTATTAAAATTCTATTAAAATAAAAGTATAAAAGAAACAGACGATTTTAAAATCAATTTTTGTGGAGGAGTGAAATATAATATATGCTATAATGGATAATTTTACTATAAAATGACCTCATCATTTTAAATATTTTAAAGAGGGCAACAGCTGTAGTTATAAAAAGGAAAACAATAAGGCTAAACCAGAAAAATAAGTAAATTTGATAAATATTTTAAAACTTTAAAATTGGAAATCTTATGAAATATTGGACATTTAAAGTAAATACATGTATCATTTTAAATAGAAAAAGATTTTGGAAAAGTTTAGTGTATTTTAACGAAGTGATGAGAAGTTTTTGAGTATGTTAAAATTTTAATAGTAAATTCAAGTTAATAAAGATGGGAAAAATTGAGGATTAAGATAAGAATAATTATAAAAAAAAAAAACTTTTTATATACCATGCTTTTAAATTTTAATATACTAATAATATACTAATTAAAAGGAAAATGATAAATATTCTATCATAGGTTGAAGTCAAATTTGTTTTCAAATGTCTAAATAAAATATCTGATGTAAGATACTAATATTTTGCTGCGGAATAGATTTCATTTCTGTCATCCTTGGCGAAAAAAAAAGAATATCGCCAAATTATCTGGCGAAAATATTTAATTCCTTTCAAAAATCATGGTTATTTTAACAAATTATTAAAAGGGTAATGAATAATATGAAACAATATTTCGTACAATACATATTACATGTCATACATACGTACAATGAATAATACATATTACATTTCGTACAATGCATACATCTGGCATGTATATTTTCGTGTTACGCTTTTGATCGCCAAATAATAATAATAATTAAAAAAAAAAGCCAAGGGCGACAGAGTTTTGAAATTTAAAATTAAAATTTTGTCAATTTGACAGCAAAATAATTCAATCTAACACCCGCGATAACTAATACATATCTATACCCAAATATAAGGATTAAAATAAATTTCCTCGATTTTTAATAATTTCTTACAAAAAATCCAGTGGGCAATTAACATAGGAAATCTGTTTCTTGGCTGCACAGACGGTCAGTGAGTCACACTTCGCTTGCGTATAGAACTCATAGATATAGTATAGCATATATAAAATAGAGTGATCATTGGGGAGAAAAAAGTTATTCCTTTTCATTTGGGAAAATATGACGTTTTTACCAAAATATGGCCGTCTTTCCCCGAGTGAATACACACGGGAATACATACTAATATTTTAGCAAATAAAATTTATGAATAATTTATTTGCTAAAGGTTAATGGAAGACTCCAGATAAAGTTTCAAATTCATATTTCTTTCTTTCTTTTCTTTTCTTTTTTTTTTTTTTTTTTTCAATACCACTTAATGGCTGTTTCTAAAGCTTTTTTTTTTTTTTTTTTTTTTTTTTTTTCCGGCATCAAAAATCTTTGTACGATAACATGGGGATGAAAGATCTATATATATTACTATATCTATGATAGAACTACATTAGCACTTTATCAATGTGTATAAAATCTTTAAATTGATTATGACGTCAATTTTCGTGAGATGCATAATTTAACTTTTTATAATTTTTCACGTTTGATTAAATGTATTTATTTTTATGTCGAAAGAAAATGAACTCGTATTTTTTTTTTTTTTTTTTTTTTTTTTTTTTTTGCAACAATTAAATTAATGGAACTCACAGATATTTTGGAGCAACTTTAATAAAGGTCTATAATTAACAAATAATTGCAATAAAACAATATTGTGACAATAAATTGAGATAAAAACTATCCTATCTCTCAAGTTGGACCAAACTGTACACAGTGTGCAAAATTTCATTAAAATCGGATCCTTAGTTTATGAGTTTACCCCGGACAAACATCGTGACACGTAATTTATATATATATATATACAGATAAGAAAAAAATATCTTCCCTAAATAATATTTCTTGTCTGAAGCATAATATTATTTTATTTTCTTCAACTATACCAGCATAGAATGTCTAATAGGAAAATATTTAATATTAGAGTGTATATTAAGACACAAATTTCATTGAAATTTAAGACGAAATAAATAAGGACTTATTTAATACAGTTTAAAGCAGGCGGACATTTTAAACAAACTTCAGAAACAAATCTGCAGTTATTTAAATAAGTGGTAGGTATGTCTTTCATTATATTAAGTGATATCTGTAATTTGTATAAATTTTGTGCGGATTAATAAAAATAAGTAAATAATAATAATAATAATAAGTAAAAAATAAAAGATAATAAACAAATAAAAAATAAAATAAAAAATAAACTTATATTTTAATTCTCTTATGCAAATTAAATTTCCTTATTAAGTACGTAAATGCTATTAAGAAGGAAAGGAGCAGCAATCTATATAATTATTAATTTTTTAAATAATTTTTAAAATTTTTAAAAGATTAAAAAAAATGTGAATTTGGTATATATATATATATATATATATATATATATATATATCATAACTGAAATATAGATAGATAGATAGATATTCGTATATATATAGAGAGAGATATATAATCATTTTTAGTCTTGTTTTACAATTTTTATTAAAATAACAACCAACTGATTGGATGAAAATCATATTTTAATGAAATTTTATTTTTCCGACTGAGTGAAAATAATGCCTCAACCGGGAGTCGAACCCCGGATCTTTGACTTAAGATCAAAGATCCGGTCTTAAGTCAAAGATCCGGGGTTCGACTCCCGGTCCAGACTTTATTTTCACTCAGTCGGAAAAATTAAAATTTAATTAAAATATTCTTGTTTTATATGTAAAATCCAAATAGATTCATCGCAATAATTTCTGTTTCATTTATATACAGTTGAACTGTTTTTTTTTTTCTTTATTCTTTTATATTTATATACTTTGCATTACTTAGATGCAAAATTTACTCCTAATTAGTTGACTTGGGATTTGTAAAAAAAAAAAAAAAAAAAAAAAAAAAATCAAAGTGTACAAACCTAACACTTTATCTGCGGCATACCTAAACAATTTAAATAATGTTCATGAAAAAGAGAGTAAAGACATTAAGAAAAATTACAAAAGAATGTTCAAGGATGTCATCTGCAGCGTTTGATCAATTTTACTTCAAACCCTTTAATTAGATGCAGTTAAGCAACTTCTAAACTTTTTGCAATTACTTAGCATTTAAGAAAAGAACAACGGAATAAATTAAAAGAAGGATATAAGTGTGTAAGTATAAAACGCTTAATTACAACATGTTTAACAAGTAAACAGTTAATCTAAAAAATAAAAGTAAAGTAAATTTGTTTAGAGATATTTTTCAGCAAATTTTGAGTTTAATTCTAACTTTCTTTGTCACCTATAATACGAAAAGTTTAATTAAAATACTGATATAAGTTTTGCTAACTTAAACATGATAATTTAGTTATTTATTTTTATTTATTTATTTATTTTTTATGTATAATTATTTTTACAAATATGTTTTTTATAGAGGAACAGGAATCTGAAAAATATACATATATCAAACTTTGATTAATAATTTCACATTACAACATATATTTAGATTATATTTCATTGATAAACCATGCGTGGTTGTAAGCAGAAACTTTTGCAAAATTCACGCTTTAAGAACATTCTGATAATTGTATTTCTCATAAAAATATGATAAACAATAAATGCTTAGTAAGGTTTTGAAGCAAACAATTAACAAAAAAAAAATAAAATAAAATAAAATAAATATATATAGGTTATTTTATTTAAAAGAAAAAAAGAAAAAAATAGTGGAAATTTCCATGAAATGTATAAAGTTAATTTACTTAAAAAAGTTGGATAACATACTAATTTTTAAAATATTATGTTTTTAAATATCGTTATTGAAACTAATTATTAAAAATATAAATCGTATTATTTTGATTTATAAATTGTAAAATACTACTATCGCAATGTGTTCGAAACTCCACCTTTTTTTTTGCGAAGCAAAGCAAAATATTTACCTTCTTCTAAACTGAATTAATTGCAACACAACAGCACCACATGTGGCGCCGATATGCACAAATGTTAAAACAATATTGTTTTACTCTATATCCATATCGCATATCATGTTTGGTGAGTTTATACACTACAGAAGTTTATATATAGCCTTGACTTAAAAGGGATGCATCTCAACGTATATATATATATATATATATATATATATATATATATATATATATATATATATATACTGTCCCTAAAACTTTGGCCACCTACTACATGCATTAAATGAAATCGAATTTGAATTTAATTGAGATAATATATAGAGTTTTCAAATAAAATTTTATCTAAAAGTAAATATGCTATATTTCTTATTTAATTGTTTCTTATTATTATTTTTTTCATATTGATGATCAGTTATTTGTCTGACAACTATTATGAAAATTAGTTTAAAAATTTTCGAAAAAAAAAAATATGTAGTTAATCTTTCAGGGTCAAACAGAAACGCTTTTAACTTTATATGCTTTATTACTAAAAGATTTAAACTCATGTCTGCAATATTATATATATCTTAAATTTCTCTGATACAGCTGTATAAAGCTTCGTAAAAAATATAGGGTAAAGTAATTTTTACACACATCTTTCACTTGCTATTTTGTTTATTGATATTGTTGTTCAAATTTATGAACTGAATTTCCACCCA
Source organism: Salticus scenicus (assembly GCA_963930645.1). Classification (NCBI taxonomy): domain Eukaryota; kingdom Metazoa; phylum Arthropoda; class Arachnida; order Araneae; family Salticidae; genus Salticus; species Salticus scenicus. The sequence goes on from CAWVNO010001443.1 coordinate 63,333, forward strand.
CTTGTAACACGATTAAACAAAATACTTGCATACATGCATAAAACTGATGACAATCATGCTGAAGTAGTAACATACTTTGCTTGTAAACCCTTCACTCTTGTTAAAAATACCATTTCGAATGAAATAGATTATACCGATTTTAGTAAAATGATTAAAGAAAATAATTAAAAATTTTAAATCAAAATGGAGTTGTATGATTGGAAGATTACTTTAAATATTGAACTTAATAAAACAGAAAGCAACCGTACCCAAAAATATGCTATTTTTCCTGTCTCATAAAAGGTTTAAAATTGAAACAAGTTAGTTGTCTGCTTTTGATAGAATTCGTATATACTTTTTTTTTTTTTTTTTTTTTTTTTTGTCTTTCAAAATATATTATAATTTAATTAAGGAGTAGAGATTTGTACAAAAACACAAAAATTATAAAAACAAACAAAGCTTTTTGAATTGTCAAATTTCGAATAAAAAATCCTTACTTGAAAATGTTTCTAATAACTTCTGAAATTAACGCTACTTTATACATGTGTAAAAATATTTTTTTTTATTGCTTCATTAAAAAAAAAAAAAAAAAAAAAAAAATGTTACAGTAAAACAATGTTTTTAAATCGCGTTCAAAGGATTTGATCCACATTAAGAGCATTTTAATTAGACACAGTTGAGCAACTTTTTAACTTTTTTTCAATCATTTAGCATTTTTTTAAGAGAACAGATAACTGTTTTAAAAAGTCGTTAAAGGAACCAAAGTAAATGCTTCGTTAAGAAATGTTAAATTGTTCAGCAAATAATTCTTTTGAAAAATAAAAGGAATTTCTTAATTAGTGTATTTCAAATTTTGCTACTCGTTTTATATATCTTTAAAGTAAAATAATACCAAACATCTTGCGTATGTTTGATCGTTTAAAACGTAACTAATTTTTATTTTGTAAATATGGTGCTATATATGTTATATTTAAGTTAAAACTGCTAAAGTTAAAAGAAAACTTCAAAAGAAAACTTAATCATTATATACAAATTTTGAGGAAAAATAAAATATTATATTATATTTATAAAAATATATGTTTACAATATGATTTATTTTATCTTTATTGTTTTAAATGCCTAAAATGCGGTTAACAATGCCATTTCGTATTAAAAATTGCTATATTAATTTTTGAATATATAAGACCCTAAAAGTACTGGGCCTGACAATAAATAAATAAATAAATAAATAAAAATAAAATAAATGTATTTATTTTAATATGTATAGGGGAGACCCGTGTACCTAGGCCGCTTTTTTTCAATGCCCCAAAACAGAGACCTTGATTTGTTTAAAATTATCAAACTGATATGTACATATATTTAGGACTAATTACTTCCAATTGGGATTAATATAAATACCTAAAATAATAAATTCTGACAAATGGAAGGTTTTTAAAAAAACTTCACTCGTGGCCCTAGGTACAACACCCTCATTGTACCTGGGGCCAGACCTCATTGTACCTAGGGCCATTCTCTCAAATTTAGATTTCACTTTGTAATGAATAGAAAATAAGCATATAAACATGTATTTTATAAAAGAAACAACATCAAGTAACATATTTATTTATCATAAAATAATTAGGTTGTTGCCGCAATTTGAAACACGAAATTTTTCACTTTTTTTTTTTTTTTTCCTTTGTGATATTCTAACAGAATGTTTTTTTTTTTTTTTCTTGAATTTCTTTTTTTTTTTTCTGGAGTGTCTCTTGGATTTCTAGATCTCTCTAGTTTTCGGTCACATCTTTTATCTGATGTGGGAGGTTTTGCTTTATGTAAAGGTTTTGCTTTAGGTAAAGGTTTTGCTTAGGTTTGTACCTGTTAAAGCATGGCACACGAAAAGATGTTAGATGTTGAAGGTTTCGAAATTTCAACAGGACACGAAACTGAGACATCCAGTTCTCTCATTGTTTGTTCACTTTCTTCCCGGAAAATCTTTTTTTTTTTTTTTTTTTTTTTTTTTTTAACTTGTGGAGGGATCTTGTCATTCAGTCACTTTTGAACTTAAATATTCATCCTCAGTGAATGTGTTTTGATTCATTGGCTATATGCCGGATACACGAAAGCCTGATAGAATGTTTAAAGGAGTAAAGGCCGACGGATAGGACTTGACAACATTTTCAGCAACGTCATATACAGTGATTGGTTTACCAGGGTTTGCCAGCATCCAATTACTACAGGCTGTACTGTGCTTCTTAACACTTTCGCGACCGCTGACGTAGATTCACATCATTTGAAAATATGAAACTCCACCAGTGGGCGTTTCTTTTGCATTTTATATGTTATTTGTTTCTAAAAAATATACACAAAATTCATATTTGTACAATCAGTATACTATGGATGCAAATTTTTTGATTAAAGAGAGTATGATTATAATGCATATCCATTTGCAATATAAATATAAATAAGGAAAAAAATGTTTTGAAAATTTGTAACTTATGAGAAAAACATCCACAGGCAGACCTTACTGTCAAAAAGACAAAAACAAGCGGTCATGAAAGTATTAAAAGGTCCAAAAACACTGGCCATAGGTACAAGGCAGCTATGTGGCCCTAGGTACAAGTTTTGGTAACTTCATTCAAAATGCCTTCCGCTAAAAAATCTACATGCAGAGAGGACTAATTAAATATCTCATTTATTACTCAATATAACAAGCAAAATTATACACTAAAAATGAAAGAAAAATATTAAACTTTTTTTGCAAAATAGCAAAAGAAATGAGCTACAAAATTTTACTTCAAACCATTTAAATTTGTTCCCTACATGTAACTTGTCAAAACTTTCTCCTCAAAAGTTCCAAAGTAGTTGTAAAAGTAGCAGTTGGTGTTGTTACTCGCCCATTTGAATATTAAAACTTAAAATTAAATATTATTCAAATAAAGTGGGGTGGCCCTAGGTACATGATGGCCCTAGGTACACGGGTCTCCCCTATATATGAATTATTTAGTGTCATATTCTAATACAATATTGCAGAATCAAGTTTTCATTTTGCAAAAACACACACACTTAAGAGTAATAAAAACATATATATGGTAGTTGGATTTTTATATTTCAGTAGTTCATTTTATAGACATAAAGACAATCAAACAAACTTAAAATACTTAAAGTGATAAATTTTAAATTTTAAAGTTATATTGGTAATTTAAGTAACGATTTTTAACAAATACATTTCCATCGCTAACAACATGATTTCGTTCAAAAAAAAAAAAAAAAAAAAAAAAAATATATATATATATATATATATATATATAAATTTTTGAATCTAGACGGCCCTAAAAGAATATACACATACACACACACACATATATATGTATTTAAAGGTAATAAACAATTATATATGGTAGTCGATTTTTTTTAATAGAGCGTTTTCATAGACATAAAGGCAATAAAACAAACTTAAAACATTTAATTATATGAATTTTAACTTTTAAAGTTATATTGGAAATTTAAGCATCCAATTTTAACAACTATTTTTCCATTTTTATAACTGTAAAGTGCTTATTTAAGCTCAACATCACTATTATTGCTGAAAGATGTGAAAGAGCACATAATGTAGATAAATACCTTGAATATTTAAATGGTATTTCATGAGCCGTCAATCAATTATATATAGGAAGAAACTGTAAATTATAGAAATAAGAAAAAACTTTATTTCATTTTATTGGTGCATCATAATAATAAATCTCAAATTCTATCGTATAATAATAAAACCTGAATTTGCAAAAAATGCACGCGTATGTAAAATAAATTTACACAAAAGTATAAACAAAGGCTTTCAGCATATATTGTGTATTTAGATATGCAGTTAAGCAAATGTTTGGGTCAATACTTCTTAATGCTGAAGAACCGAAAATTGATTTAATTTATCTATTTAAGCTAAAAAATAATTGTATAATAAAGGAGATTATATATATTAATAAAGTTGTAGTATGCAAGAAAAAGGGGATGAAATGCTATCATAATTCTCAGGAATTAAAAAGGAAAACAAAACTAAATATATAAAATCAGTTATTAATAATTGTAATGAAAAGAAAGAAAAAAAAACGCTGAAATAATATCCCCAGAAATCTGTAAAAAATAATTATATTCAGTTCCATCCATGATGTACTTTACTCACATATACCAACTCACATATACCTTATCAAACTCGCATAAATACGGACTACTCCTTAGATAGGCGCCCCAAGGAGAGCATACCCCCCCCCCTCTTTTAGACCTAGATCTTTATTGTAGAAAATGGAGGTTATCCCTAACACCAACACAACGCATTGGTCAATCATAATAATTTCATGCTATATTTTAGAAATATTTTGCTCGAAATCTTTTCGTTTCCTTTAATGCTTGTGTCTCTCATAGGCACATATGACAGAGATTTTTAAAACAACTTTTTTAATTTTTTTCTGCTATTTTACCTTGAATTTTATGGAGGTAATCGAAAGTCGTTCTCATCATTAAAAATTGATTATTAAACCATTATATTTGTGCACATTTTTTTTAGAAAATTAAAACTATGAGTGCTGATTTTATATTTTCGTATTAAAGAATATAAGGTAAAGGTGTCACATGCTTAGTTATACTGCTGTAAAGTAATAACTAAAATAAACACAATAGGTTAAATTTCAAAGTCAAACGTAAAATTCTTACTAATTTCTTTTTTGAATAACGCTTCTAGGGGACAAAACCACAAAATAAAATATCACACAGATTAATTTTTTGAGTCATACTAATGAGAAAATTTAATTGTAATTTTGTGGCTGTTAACATTTTACAGTTTACAGCATTCCGAAATGTAATAAAAATATTTTTTCACGACTTCCATGAAAATAATAATAATAAAAAAATCTTTGCCGATTTATTTATCTATTAAATTACTATGAACAGGAGGGGGGGGGATCGAAATTAACTTTCGCCTATTTATAGCACACTGTAGCTTTAACAAATATTCAGAATATTTTATCTAAAGGATGACTTTTCTTCGCAAAATTAATAGGCAGTTCTACCTTCTTTTCGAATTTGATAGTTTCTTATATCCTGAAAATAAGTTTATCATTTTCCACTTCATATTAAATATTTGAAATAAGCTGAAAGTCAAAGCTAACGGCAAGGAGCATTTATTTCAAATTCGCTATCAAATCTAACATCTGCAGTATTTTCTTTCCCTGAACAGTTTATTATGTAACGAATTTATATAATATATTTAAGTTCCTTCCTTTATCGTCTTAATCTACCGAATTCAAATAGTTACGCAATGTAAGTTCGAACGCCATTTATGAATCTTAACTAAAAATGGTCTATTAAATTAATCGCCAAGTGCACCGAGGACATTTCAAAAATTCTTTCTTTGAAGACATTTATTTATTATTTATTTATTTATTTTTTTTTTTTTTAAGGCATGACATACCCATCTGGAAAAAAAAAAAAAAACTGTTGTAAAATTTTCGCTTCTGATTTATTTGCAAATATTATACATATTTTAATATTTAGATGGCCTATATACAGTATGGAAAACATACATTTTTATACTAGTAACATATGAAATCTGCGTATACGAAGATTCAACGTTGTTCTCTATCTAATCATTCGACTCATAGGCTACGAACTGAAAACAAGTATATGTATATTTTTGAATTTCCCTTATTTTTTTCAAACAAATTGTTGGAACTTAAAAAAAAAAAAAAAAAAAAAAAAAAGGAAAAAAAAAAAGTGTAACTTTATTTGGTGTAACATATAATAATCCATTTAAAAGTAGATAAGTGGTAAACATTATCGATGTTCAACAGATGTTCAACAGATGTTCGATCAGATGTTCAACAGGTGTTACTGCAAGCAGGCAGGTGTTACTGCAACAAGGCTGCTCTCCACAAGCAGCCTTGTTGCAGTAGTTGCATACGTATTTTGCCATTCTGCATTTTTAGATGGACAGTAACTACAATTTCTGCGTTCGTTCGTTGCACTTTAAGTCGTGTCTTCCGTGGGCTTTTCAATTTTGATATTATCTTCAATATTTATTTTAATGATCACTAAACATTGGACTGTTATACGACGATTACAGCAAATCTCGGAAATTAATAAGTGTGCAGTACCTCAAAAGAACTGATTTTACTAGTTATGAAGGTACTAAGAGTGAGGTGGTGTAAGCGCGACGGGGACATTTAGAATTCACAAAACTAGCAAGGGTCGCTAGTCTATTAGACGAATGTTTAGATATTTAGGGTTAGAGTAAAAAAGTGCAGAGAGCAATTTTACCATCGAACTGCCTTTGAAAAAGGCAAAATTGTAAAGTTGTTTTTGCTGCATTGTTTTCTTAATTAACAAAACTAATATATATTTCAACAAGAGACTAAAATGTTTTCATATACATGATTATAATACTTATAACTACTGCTTAAAAGCTTCAAACTTGAAAAACAAGCTAAATTTTCATAAATATAATTTTGAATTATAAATGTACCGCGGAGAAATGAGCAGTTCAGTGACCGAATATATCCGTCAGTGGTGGTCAGATGGTTGAAATTAACAAAAATTTTTTATTAAAGTTCTTAAATAAGAAACATTGAAACTACTCTCTGGCAGCGTAATAAAAATCAGCAATCATCATTTTTACTTAAATATAAAATAAAAAGTGTCCTCATATTGCCAATAGAATTGTCGGCTACACAAATAGCGTCGAACTCGCCTGAACATCTCAATACTATACTCAGGGATAAATGTACACTGAGTGTTAACGTAAATGGCATTGGACTTTACTGAATCCTCGAAATAAACCCCGAGTACGATTTTAACATGTGTTTTATACACTGGACAATACATTTGCATTCATATGAAACATTTCCAATAAACTTATTCAAAACTAATCAATTGTTAAAATTAGCGTAGAGTATATATAATCTTAATTAGGGCTGAAACTTCACATTCAAAACAATTTCTTCGAAACTCCAGATTTACGAATTTCTTAAGAACATTCATTAAACTTTCAAGATGTAACTGATGATGGCATAACTCCAATCTTATTTGTTCGATGACATGATTTTACTATTCGCAAACTAGGTAAAGAAAGTATACTTTTTAGCAATTCATTATTTATTTTACTAAACGGTATTAGCCCGAAGCATGCATATTTAATTTTTGGGACACTTCGGAATTTCGACATTTTTTTCCCCAGGAACAATCGTCATTTTTACTGTGAAAGTGTTTCAAATTAACATATATATATATATATATATATATATATATATACATTCTCATGATATTTTTTTGCTAAATGTAGAATATTTTATTTTATACAAACAAAGACAGGTGGTGTCTTCCAAGGAAAAAGGTTTTCACAGACACATGTGAACTGTAAATATTTCTGCGGCAAGAAAAAGGCCACTAGACCATGCTCATATTTTAAAATTTTAAAGCAATACATCGGGGTGAAAGCAATACAGGCGTCACCAAGTAGGAGATTGTGGACCAGTTAATCGTTAAAAGCAAAAAATATGCAATATTATTAACTAAAAAATGTTATAATTTTACATTATCTATAAGACATTTTGACTTATATTTCAAGAAGTGTTTCATAGAATTAGACGATTGTTTCTTTAGTGCATCCCTATTTCTCTGTTTATCTGTCTATATATTATCCAGTGTAAATTTCAATAAGTAAATTAATTACAAATCGATATTATCAATTGAATATACGAAGTAATCTGTTTTAAAAGAAAAATGTCATTAGGCTTAGCTCTACCCCTACACTGTAAAAAAAAAAAAAAAAAAAAAAAAATCTATTAAAAGTATAGGAAAAATCTGGCAGCTAGGGTGCCAGTATCCCTCCATCAAATATACAGGACAAAAATGTACTTTTAACAAAAAACTGTTTTATTTATAGGATTCTTGTGTAAAATATATGTCAGTGGTACAATTTTACGTTTTTAAACTGTATATTTGACGGAGAAATACTGGCACCCCAGCTGCCAGACTTTTCCTGTACTTTTAACTTTTTTTTTTTTCAGTGTATGTATAATATTTAATTTGAGTTAAAGCAACTGAATACGTATTTTTAACTGTAAAAAATGATTTTTGTACCGGTTTTATCAATATTATCATTATTTGCTTTTCAAATCCATACAAAAAAAAAACGTGAAAATTGTCTGTCTTACAAAATGTTTCCCCGTTTGTTTGCGCATTGCATTATTTTGATAATAATAATGATAATAACTGCTGATTTTATTTCATATTACATTTATAAACATTAAAAAATAAATAAATAAATAAAAAAAAACTGAAATATTACTTTTTGCTTTATTTCTTTCTACTTTCTTTCCTTCTTTCCTTCTTTCTTTCTTTCTTTTTTCTTTTTTTTTTTTTTTTTTTTTGAAATTGAAAGAATAAATTATATCACTCAAAAACGTAACATTTTCTCTAAAATACATACATATTTTTTTAATATGTTGTTTTAAATTTTAACATAAATTTATATTTCATTCTCATTATAGGAATAGGAATAGGATTACTGAGGTTATAAAAATATATCTTTGAATCAATTGTTTTATTCATTGAATATTTACTATATCCAATGCAAAAAGTACAACGGCTGAATATGTATTCCTCAAACAGGCAGTTATATCAATAAAAGGATTACTAAAATCCATTTCTATCATAGAAGTTTCTAGAAATACTTTTCCATAAGCTTATTTTCTATTTTAAATGGTTTTTATACATCTTAAAACAAGAAAAACGCATATACGGTTTTCTATATATGTTTCATCTTTTTTTTTTTTTTTACTATACCATATTTCTATGAAATACATATTATCTCTAAAGAGAGCTGTAACATGATGCTCTGGATATAGGATTTAAATGTACTGGAGATATTTATATTCTATTTCTGAATAACGAAATCTTTCTTTTTGAGGCAATATCTGGTTTTCCGCATATATCTATATCTCTGTTTATCTCTCTATCTTTACACACACATACACACACACACACAATTATATATATATATATATATATATATATATATATATATATATATATATGTGTGTGTAGAGAGAGAGAGAGATAGAAAGAGAAAGAGAATTCTTCCTACACAATACTTACACTTCACTTTTCATTAAATTTAAAAATAAGTCTAACCAATGCGGTTTGCAACTTTGATAATGAAAGATATGATACTTTATAATGAAGATAAGATACTTGATAATGAAAGGTATAGCATAATTACATACTTTAGGATATATGTATATATATGTAATACTATACATTCTTTACTATAGTACATACTATAGGATGTACATGTTGCATTTGCGTATTATCAACAAGGAGGTGCCATGAGTTATTATTACATAGAATGCTCAAATTTCATCAATATGTTTTCGATATTGTAACTTATTTACCACAATATCAAATTTACCACACGATATTTCAAATTGTGATATCAATACTACCTTGAATATATATGTCAGCGAATTTTCCTTTAGTGGTTTCTACATTTTAATAAATGAAAACTCATTAAAAATAGCTTTTCATTTAATTATACAATACATTTTATCGGTCTTTTACCTTCTAGTCGATATTTAAAAACGAAATATATATATTTTTTTTTTAATTTATTACCTCTAACCTCAGATATTAGCTTTATTTTAAACTGTCTGCATTATCAAGTTTTAAATATTTGTAATACTTATTTCGTAATCTTAGTTGAGAATACACGTGGTCTTTTTCTCTGTGGTATATATATATTTTAAATATATTGTGTACTTTATTTTGTCTTAATCACATAGTCACTCAGATTCTAATTTTAATATAAATGCATCTGAGGAAATAAGCGATATTTATGCTAGTTCGTTTAGCGAACATGAAAACATTGTATTATATTTATAGTGTTGTATTATAAGAAAACTTCGTTTTATAAATTTCTGTTTTAACGTTTAAAACACATACAATTTGTTTTTCTACTTCCTGGAAAACCAACATTCAGTCATAATAAACCTGATTGTTGGTTTTCTGCAAAATTAAAATTTTTTGATTTTAAGCTAAAAAAATTCCAAAAATTATATAAGAATACATGTATTGTTCATTCACTTTATTTTATACAATTTTCTTGAATGAAAAAAAAAATAGGCCATTTTTTCTTGAGAATTACAAAATCGTTAAAAAAAAAAAAAAAAAGTTTTAGTACTAACCTATTTTACATTCATGAATATTGCTTACAATTGATATTACGCTGATTTAGTTAAGTTTTTCATTGAATGAACAATCATTTATGTTATGCACAGCATATTGATATATTTATTTATTTATGTACGAAAACAGTTAATAAATTCAATTATTGTCATTTTAATATTATTATTTATTTTCAATATATACATTTGCAATGTTTGTATCGATTATGTGAAATAAGGTATTTTTCCTATTTTTTTTTATAAAATTATTATTAACAGACACTGCATGTGCATAAAATCCATTAGTGTTATGAAGTATCTTAAAGATTTAATATATACATACATACATACATATATATACATATATATATATATATATATATATATATATATATTCAAAATAAACAAAAAAGTAGAATTCCAATAATAAAATTGGATTAGAATATTCCAACAAGTTTCTGAATGAAAAAATCCTGCAAGTAAAATTCACAAGCTAAATTTATTGAATAAATTTCATTCATGTCATTGATTCTTACTGTATCTTAAAGTTAAAGTAGAAATTTGTTTTCTGCAGAAATGGAAAATTTCAGAATATGACAATCTGTCATCGTGAATCTCAGAATAGATCATTGAGATTTTTTTTTATTTTTTTTATTTTATTTTTTACTATAAGCTACATTCAAACCTTTCTTTCAGAAATATTTCTTATAAGATTCTGCAGAACGGATTTCTTGATATGCAGCGTTTTTTTTTTTTTTTTTTTTTTTTTTTTTTTTTTAGAATATTAGTTCTTTTAGCTTACAAAATTGTTATTAAAGTAGTTTGTTTAGCGAAATTTAAATTTCCCACCATAACATAATAATTTTAACCCTTCGGATGACAACTTAATTTATAATATTTGTGAGCTGAGTGAAAAGTTAAAGATATTCATAACATTTAAACCAACTGGATCAAATAACCAAAAAAATACGTTTGTAGTAGGATGAATCCCTTTAATTTTTATCGCGCAGTCTCAGTGCCAGGTGGATGCAATGACCATAATTTCCAAAAGCAAAAATTAATCCCAGAATTTATTAACGAAATTTTGCTTTTATAAGTTAGATTGTAAATATCTGTCTTTTCCTTTAACTATGTTTGTAAATTCCCGTGGTTTCATATTTTTGTTACTTACGAATTTAAGTTCGTAAATTCCCATATTGAATGTGCGTAATTACATTACCCCTTAAAGTGTTAATGCCCTATTACATATTTAGACAATTACTGTAACTTAAATCGTAGTAGAAACTTTAATTCAATTTATCCTACACGTGTTAAATAGTAAGAAAATTCGACAACATCTACCAAAAAAACCACCATAAAATCTGTCATTACAGGAGTCTGAAACGACATGCTTATTAGAGCATTCTTATACCAGTGCATATACAAATATATATATATACTAGCAGACCCGGCCACGCGTTGCTGTGACTAAGTTATACGTTGAATTATACGGCTGTAAACTATTTAGTACAGTCAAATTATTATTTACGAACAAAGACGAAAACGTTTTAGCCGATGTAAAAACCCACAGGGTTGAGATTTGAAACTTAGGTCAAAATTTGGAAGCGATTGATAAAAATTTTCGTAGTATTGATATTAAGCACAAATTAATTTTATTGTAGGGTCCTATAAATTTTAATGGAGAAGTGATATATATTATTTCTAATGCTACTTTGGATAAAATTGCTAAAATGACTAATATATAAATTAAATTATATTAAAATTCTATTAAAATAAAAGTATAAAAGAAACAGACGATTTTAAAATCAATTTTTATGGAGGAGTGAAATATAATATATGCTATAATGGATAATTTTACTATAAAATGACCTCATCATTTTAAATATTTTAAAGAGGGCAACAGCTGTAGTTATAAAAAGGAAAACAATAAGGCTAAACCAGAAGAATAAGTAAATTTGATAAATATTTTAAAACTTTAAAATTGGAAATCTTATGAAATATTGGACATTTAAAGTAAATACATGTATCATTTTAAATAGAAAAAGATTTTGGAAAAGTTTAGTGTATTTTAACGAAGTGATGAGAAGTTTTTGAGTATGTTAAAATGTTAATAGTAAAAGTTAATAAAGATGGGAAACATTGAGGATTAAGATAAGAATAATTATAAGATTAAAAAAAAAAAAAAAAAAAAAAAAAAAAAAAAAAAAAAAAAAAACTTTTTATATACCATGCTTTTAAATTTTAATATACTAATAATATACTAATTAAAAGGAAAATGATAAATATTCTATCATAGTTTGAAGTCAAATTTGTTTTCAAATGTCTAAATAAAATATCTGATGTAAGATACTAATATTTTGCTGCGGAATAGATTTCATTTCTGTCATCCTTGGCGAAAAAAAAAAATATCGCCAAATTATCTGGCGAAAATATTTAATTCCTTTCAAAAATCATGGTTATTTTAACAACTTATATTAAAAGAGTAATGAATAATATGAAACAATATTTCGAACAATACATATTACATGTCATACATACGTACAATGAATAATACATATTACATTTCGTACAATGCATACATCTGGCATGTATATTTTCGTGTTACGCTTTTGATCGCCAAAAAATAATAATAATAATAAAAAAAGCCAAGGGCGACAGAGTTTTGAAATTTAAAATTGAAATTTTGTCAATTTGACAGCAAAATAATTCAATCTGACACCCGCGATAACTAATACATATCTATACCCAAATATAAGGATTAAAATCGGGAAATAAATTTCCTCGATTTTTAATAATTTCTTACAAAAAATCCAGTGGGCAATTAACATAGGAAATCTTTTTCTTGGCTGCACAGACGGTCAGTGAGTCACACTTCGCTTGCGTATAGAACTCATAGATATAGTATAGCATATATAGAATAGAGTGATCATTGGGAAGAAAAAAGTTATTCCTTTTCATTTGGGAAAAGACGACGTTTTTACCAAAATATGGCCGTCTTTCCCCGAGTGAATACACACGGGAATACATACTAATATTTTAGCAAATAAAATTTATGAATAATTTATTTGCTAAAGGGGAATGGAAGACTCCAGATACAGTTTCAAATTCATATTTCTTTCTTTCTTTTCTTTTCTTTTTTTTTTTTTTTTTTTTTTTTTTTTCAATACCACTTAATGGCTGTTTCCAAAGCTTTTATTTATTTTTTTTTTTTTTCGGCATCAAAAATCTTTGTACGATAACATGGGGATGAGAGATTTATATATATTACTATATCTATGATAGAACTACATTAGCACTTTATCAATGTGTATAAAATCTTTAAATTGATTATGACGTAAATTTTCGTGAGATGCATAATTTAACTTTTTATAATTTTTTTAACGTTCACGTTTGATTAAATGTATTTATTTTTATGTCGAAAGAAAATGAACTCGTATTTTTTTTTTTTTTTTTTTTTTTTTTTTGGCAACAATTAAATTAATGGAATTCACAGATATTTTGGAGCAACTTTAATAAAGGTCTAAAATTAACAAATAATTGCAATAAAACAATATTGTGACAATAAATTGAGATAAAAACTATCCTATCTCTCAAGTTTTACCAAACTGCACACAGTGTGCAAAATTTCATTAAAATCGGTTCCTTAGTTTAGGAGTTTACCCCGGACAAACATCGTGACACGTAATTTATATATATATACAGATATATATATTTAAACTGACACTATTTTGACATGTAGCTCGATTTAATGACAACTAAGCTTTGTAAGGTGATTAATGAAGACATTCAAATTAAAATTCCCTGAAAAAAAAATCGAGAAATCGCCAATAAGAATATATATTCAGACTAACAAACCTAAAATTAGCATAAAACAAGGGCATTGAAGAAAAAGTCAAATTTATTCTTGAGTAGGCGTGAAGAATGCCGGTAATTTGAGCTGTAGAAATATATAGTGAGCTCCGAAAAATATTCTCAGCTGAAGTGAGTCTGCTCAAACGAATATGCGACTAAAATTAGTAGAATCCGTATTACTGATGAAATTTTCTTTAATTTATATTTTTTTTCAAAAGTTTATATTGGTGTAGATACAAACTTGAGTATGTTAAAAAACAACATATCGCAGAGACTGTAAAGCATTCCTTGTGGCATGTTGCTTATGACCGAAGAAATTGTTGTGCGGATAAATCACGGTGTAGTCTCTAAGAATGGCGGTCATACTGGATGTAGTCGAATTCTTCACCATGAAAGTGTATTTAGTAAATAAAGTTCAAAATTTACCTTTAATTTTGTATGCGTTATTAGTTTTCTTTTTTTCGTATCACGTCTTACGTGGAACAGCGCCATAAATATCTCTATCGTCGATTTTTGTAACTAAAAATGTTTTTCATGAATTCATACTTCCCATGTCAATATTAGACTCCATACTAAGTTTGGGTGCATTTCGATGGTTGTATCGAGCTACAGGTGGCTCTAAATAGTGTCAGTTTAAAAAAAAATCATCTGGTACACGCACACACATATATATATATGTTTGCGTGTGTGTGTGTAACCTATATACTAAAATGCGCCAGTAGTAGTCCAGCAAAATGTAGTACTCGATACAATTTTGATGCAGACGTTGATAAATTTCCTTTATTGCAAAAAAAAGGGCAAAAAATAAGGAATCGTTTAAAATGGTAGATTTAATTATCAAAAACGGTGGTCAGCAAAGTAATTTAGGTCAGTAAGGTTTCGGTAAAGCCGTGAAAGATTTATCGTATTTGTTACAGATTATTTTATTTATTTTTTTTTTTCTGTTTATGTAACATAAAGATTGTTGTTGAAAACTAGAAGTAGCAAAACGACAAGATTTTTGAACTCTTATTTAGAAAATAATAATAATATATTTGAAAAATTAAGTTAAAATTAGGTAGTTAAAAGTATACTTAATTTCTATTTTCAATGTTTATAAAAATTAAAATAAATGTGCATTTTTCTTTCTTTCCTATTAGTAAACTAAATAAATATGAACATTTACATTACAATAATAATATCATATAGTAGTAATATTATAGTGATATTATATTGTGATGTTAATTATTGTATTATTGTAGTAATATTGTATAATATATGAAATTACAAAAAAGAAAAAAAAATAGTGCAGGTGGTAATATTTATTTTAACCGCTCTTTTGTATCGTTATCAATTGTATCTATCCAATAAACTTCCAATATTACTTCCAATAAACTTCCAAGTATTTTTCTTTATCTAATTGCATAAAGCTGAAAGTTTGATATTGTATCTCTCTAGAATTTTAGTCCGGACTATTAGATTCTATCAAAAATTGGTGAACTCATTAATCAGAGCAAAACGTAATCAGAGCTAAAGTCGTATTTTTTAGTTAAATTGAATAATTCGTTCAAAGGTATTAATTAAAAACCCAATTTTAACTTTATTAAAAAGAATAATCTGGTGTGTCACTCACATGACTTTCTCTTACCCTGAAATTTAATACTATAAATACAGGTTGCAGATTAATAGGTAAGATAACGAGTACTGTTATGTAAACCTATGTTAAACAATTCATATTAGGCTTCTGAAGAGTTTTATATGATAATCAGTTCTGTGTGAGGGGGGCTACCGCCCCCTCAACCCCCCGTTTCATTAATGCACCTACATTTATATAGAATTTAATTCGGTTATTAAAAAATATTTCTCTTTTTAAAAAATAATTTATTAAAATTATTATTTAAAAAAATTATCTTTTATGATAAGGCAGACGATTTCCATATTAGAGAAGTAATTTAACACCAAATATCCAAAAAAAGTCCATTTTATTCTCAATATTAAAAAAAAAAAAAAAAAAAAAAAGTACGATTTTTTTTTTTTTTTTTTCCGTTAAAAAAAAAAAAAAATCGATAACTTTGTTTTAAATTATCGCAGATCGATGGTTCAACCATTCGTTTTAAAAGTATTTTCGAGCTCTTTTGAAAGATACCCATCATGAAAATTTACTCCCCTCGAGGGGGGACTTTCCCCCCAGGGGGGGAGGCGAGGCTCCTACATACACAAAAAATTTTTCCCAGTTAACTGTCTCTATTACAAAAAATATATATTTGTTTCATTTAGTTTAGTGCAGTCTATAGACGTTAAACTCTATTTTCCTGCAATTTCCCCCATTGACGTAATGTATTAGAATTCTCTTGATTGTCCCTGTACACGAACCATTTGCTCGATCTTAACGAAAAGCTTACTGTAGCATCCCTATATGATACACATTTAGAATACCAAGTTTGAACTTTCTGCCATAATTTGTTTTTGAGATATGCTGATAACAGACAGACACACAGACACACAGACACACAGACCATTTGCTAAAAACGTCATTTTCGTATTCAGGGGACCTCAAAACGTGTAAATATAACAAAATCTCGCGTTCGAAAATTTGAGCCAAAAACAATACTTTCTCTACTTTATGGGTAAGAGAAAGTAAAAAAGCAAATGGATGCCAAGAATAATATATTTATTTTTCTATCGAATAAAGGTAAGTGAACGCGAAATCATTTTTTTTTTTTAATTAACGAAAATAAAATTGCGAAAAATTGCGCTGAAGAAATGGAGCTGTTTCAGTATAGAACCATTTGGCGAAATTTAAAATATACTGAAATAGCTCGGATATTTTTCGCCAAGATCTTTACTTACATATTTGCTACAGCCATTTCCACTCATCACGACTATGACAACAAAAATTTAAATGCTGTCAAATGGCTACTATGCTAAAGCGATACACAAGAAATTTTAAGAAGTGAATGTACAGTGCGTTACGAAATGATAGGTCCTCCAGTAAAAACGAAAGTTATGTTGGTAAAAAAGGTTTTTTGTGTACAAAGTACTATTTTATAAACTACATTACTTCATTCAATGTAAAACAATACATGAATAATATACAAATAATAGGAATTATGAGGAAACCAAAAATTATATGAAAAAGCTGTTTCAAAAAGATAGGTCCACTGAACCAAGCCTCAAATTAATGTTGAATTAATAAGAAATTTTTCCACCTTATTTCAGAATAAGCTCATAAATCCTATTCGGAATGGTTTCTACAAGTTTTTGCAAAAACCTTTTCTCGATTTTTGACCATTCGGAGGTAATAGCCTTTTTAAAGTCTGCAGTACTGTTGTACTGCCTTCCGCCTGCATACTTCCGCTCTTGCAAGTATACCCCACATGTTTTCTACCGGATTCAGGTCGAAGCTGCAAGGTGGCCAATCGATAACATGTACACCATTATCCAGAAACCATTCGAAAGTGGACTTTGCAGTGTGCACAGGAGCATTGTCCTGTTGGAACATGAAGAATGGGCCCCCAATGTGCTCTGCTTGTGGAAGAAAATATTGTTCAAGTAGCTGTTGATAGCCTGCAGCATTCAAACGATTGTCTACAAATGCTATATCAGTTTTTCCTGCACCTCCGAATCCGGCCCATACCATAACGAAACCACCACCAGCTTGCCTCTTCGAGAATATCTGTCTATCGTTACGCAGATCGCGCCAGTAGTATTGCCAGCCATCTGGACCATCCAGGTTGAATTTATTTTCATCACTGAATATCACACGATGCCAATCTTGTTTCCAGGACATCACTTCATGTGCGAATTTCAAACTCTTTTCTTTGTCCTTTTTAGTCAATTTCGGAGCCGCTTTCCTCTTCACGTAAACTATATTGCCGAACTTCTTTACCACTCTATGGACTGTAGATTTTGATATTGGAGGGTTTTGTTGTCTGGCCACAGCGGATAAGCTGTATTTCCATATTTTAACTCCTTTACGATAGTCCTTCTTTGTCGGGGTGTAACTTTTGATGGGCGGCCAGATGATTTTTTACTACCATAAGCATTTCAAAGTCGTAAATAATTGTTTACAACATTATGTGATCTGTTTTAAGGTTTACTTATTTTTCTATTCGATTTTCCACACGTTTTAAATGCATCAATTTTCCCTTGCTCAACCAGCGAAAGACTGCAACGACGACCCATTTCGTTTGATTACAACGTGATGTTCAAATCTGTTTAAATACCTCCACAGCAGCCAGCAGAAACCCGCAGTAAGACTAAGCAACGATAATTATGCAAATTGTTTGGACATAAACGTGATTGGTGAAAAATTTCTGAAGGCGGACCTATCTTTTCGAAATGGTCTGAAAATGAAAATTTGCATAAAATAAAAAGGAATTATTTATTTTAAAGATATTTCTTCATAAATAGTTATAACAATTACTGATTAATTATCTCTACCAAAAAAGTGATTCTTATTCTCAATTAAGAGTCGAAATTTTGAAAAACGCTGGTGGACCTATCATTTCGATATGCACTGTAGCTACCAATAATGATAAAAAACGAAAAATAGTCACTGCATGTCTTTAAATGGAAAACACGATTAAAATATGGCCAGTCGTAATAAATTATTCTATTTTCTGCGTAATTTTATATCAATTACTTAAAAAACAAAAATAAGCTTAAGTTTATTATTATTATTATTATTATGTTTCATTTCGATTTTTCATGTTTTATTTATTTTTTGTTACCAATTTTGAAACAATTACTTATAATCTCATTTATACAAGGTTATAGCAATTAAAGTTAAAATTTCAAAACGCTATAATTTTAAAACTACTTATTACAGCGATTTGATATTTTAACAGAGCAATTGTGAGGCAATGAAATTTTTTTGGGGGAGAGGAAAGAAGTAGTTCCAACATGTTCTTATAGATAGCGCTGTCAGGGTAATATCAAGGGAAACGACTAAATGGACTCATTAAACACAGGAATAATGTTAGAAGCACAATGGAAAATCAGGAAACAATAGACTTCAAGATACTACAATATTTTTAGTAAAGAGACAGGCATACTTGTTTACAGTGGAAAATCCCGTACTGAAAAGAGAAAAAGAGCAGCTTCATGAAACAAATACTTTACGGATAATTGAGGACCCTTCAGAGACTGGCTTCAACTTCGGTTTCTTTTCATATCCCTTTGATGTGGGAATTGAATTGACGCGAAGCAGCAGAGGGATTTTCTTCGCTGACAAACCTCCTACTGCGATCGAAATTGGGTCTCTTTTGTAAAAGAGCAATAAAAATTAATGTCCTTCATTGTAAAAGTGTGCAAAATGTCAAGGGTCGCTTTCGAACAATGGATAATTTATGAGTTTTAAAGATCTGTACCGTTTCTAGTATCTGAAGGATCCTTTAACGTCACTGTTTGAAACATTTTTTTTTTTTTTTCGCCAAAGAAAATTACATTGCCTCACGATTGCTCTGGTAAAATACCGAAAGGTCTAATGGATAGTTCAAAAATTATAGCGTTTTAAAATTGTAACTTTAATAATAATCACCCTGTATTTCATTTTAAAATATTCTTACGACTATATTAAATTTCTCCCAAGACATTGTCTATATTGATCTTTGTATGTGCTAATATATGTGTTTTTATTTCAATATTCTGTAAATATTTTATCATTTTAAATTCTATATTTCCAAAAAGAAATTTTTTATGTAAAAAAAGAAAACAAAAAAGTGTATTACATAAAATTTTATGAAATACAATATTTATTCTTAACATATTGCGAAGTTATATGATAGGAAATTCTTAAAAAAGAAAAAAAGAAACACCCAGAAAAAGTTATAAATTCATGTCATGATTGAAATTTCAATTTTGAAATCTTACTTTAACAATCACCATTCTGTTCAAAATCCTATTTTTTAGCAGCAAAGTATTCTAAAATTGTTTTCCGAACTTTTGTTTCGAGTACAAAGAATATGTGCGTTTAAAGATGAGAATGCATATAAAAGATGGTTTTAAATAATGTATGGATTTTATCGATTTTTTTTTCTCATTCTAAACATTAGTTATTTACTCAAAACTTCGGTTTTCATATACATATTTCTAATATTTGTTCTTTTAGACCTTTACGAAAAAACGTTTGTAATTTAAGAATTTATCTAATACCGATGACTCAGTGATCCAAATTGGTTTTAATTAAATAAAGCATTCGAATAAAAAATTATTTAAAACGTGTATTGGATAAAGTGCTAAATTTTAAATAGCTGCATTACAAAAAATAATATTTTCATTGATGAAATATTTTATTTAATTAACTGAATGCATAAATATGTGACAGGAATTATATGTAAATCCGATTTTAAAAATTGATATACAAAGTGATATTTTTTCATTAACAACATAAAAAAAAATAGTTATTTCACGGGAGAAACGGATACAATTTTGATGCCGTAATTTCTTACTCGACATGGAAATTATAAAGATTATCTGAATAAATAAAACTTTTAAATAGGCGAATTCTCTGTCTCAGGCTGGTACCTGGAATATACAATACACTTGTTGTTTTAATGACAAAGCATTCGGCGATAGAAGTTTTTAACATAAAACTAAAGAAACTAGTGTGGCCAACTCTCCAGTTTTAAATATTAATTCATTTGGGCTCGGTTAAAAATACTGACACATTTCAAATTATATATAATATCTATCTATCTCTCTCTCTATATATATATATGTAAATCTATGCATACTTCTCTCTATCTCTTTCTCTCTCTTTCTCTCTCTCTCTCTCTCTCTCTATTTATATATTTATCTATCTATCTATTTATGTATATATACATGTCTTTTGTACATGTGTTTTGTTTGCAAACATTTCTTAAACATCTTCAACCTGTTACTGTACACTGTAAAAAAGATGTCCTATTTGCTGCCAGAAATTCTCTGTAATTTACGAAAATACGCGTAATTTACGAAAAAATTACGTTGTCAGAACATATTTTTTGCAATTAAATTTCTGGCAGCAAATACGACATATTTTTTTATAGTGTATGGTATATACAGAGCAATTAATTGAGTTTAAAATAAAAACAATATAAAAATAATGATACATTTAAGTCTGTAGCTAAATATTAATGAAGAAAAAGATAAAACATTAAGTGAATTTCAATAAATTTGATAATGTTTGTTATGCAATGTAAATGTTACAAAAGTAAGAATAATAATGGTACTAAAGTAAACAATGCAGTAGAAATTAATAAATAAACTAGTGGATCTGCAGATCAGGAGCCTCAACGTCCTATTTGTATTACGCATTATTCAAATGATCGTTTTATTTATTCCTTATTATATAATATAAATATATTTATTTAATTTATTTCCTACATAAACATAAGCGTTTCTGAGGCGGCTGTCACCCCCCCCCTCAACCCACCAATATATCTTTCTTTCTAAGTACATATATGCATATATATATATATATATATATATATATATATATATATATATATGTATTAATAATAAATAAAAGTCTTGTATTAATTCCCTGTAATTTATAAACACTTGTACCAAATTTCATACAAAATGATTACATAACGTATCGGAATTATTTTGTTTAATTCTGTAAATTAATTACCAACTCTATGCTCATACGTTTCAGAAAAAACATACTTTTAAAATTCTAATAAAATGTCATTATATACAATGGGGTGTAACCATGCTAAAATACACTTTTAAGAAATACCGATTTTAGACCGTACTTGTACGATATTCTTTTATGTGTCTTGGGAAAAAAGACAAACTAATGATCTAAAAAAAATACATCTATTTAATTTATAACACATTAATGTTTCAAATTAATTTGCCGTCATTTCGATGATTGCATAATGTCATCCGAATTATTTTGTGTGGTCTCGTAAATAAATCATTTAGTCTAAACATATCCTTTTTTTTTTTAGTTCCCCATCATACTATAGGTATGGGGAACTTAGGTAATCGTGAAAATTTTTGACCTCGGTTTTTTGACTTTTTTACTCGTTTTCAGGTGTGGGAAATCCGAAAATGACAAAATTTGTATGGTGTCTGTCTGTAGGGTGTCTGTTAGTCCGTTAGTTTGTTAGTCTGTGTACACGATATCTCACGAACAAATCATCGCAGAGAGATCAGATCAGTTTTAAAATATTACTTTCGATACTGGCAAGAACCCTATTCATTTGCAACATTCGAATTAAAAAACTTCGTAAGTTATTAGAAATTTACGATTTTCTTAACATGAGAGAATAGGACAAAAATTCACTTAAACGTGCATTAAATGGAAACTTTTTACTGTAAAAATGTCAGACCACTTTTTAAATATATGTTTGGATGCCGGAATGAACATCAGTAACTATATTGTCGGAACACATTTGTAAATTCTTGTATATTAATTAGGAAGCGTATGAGCACATATTTTCTGCAGAAAACATCAATTTATATATCTCGGTAATGTACGTTAATTCCATTTTGTTGAATGCAGAGTAATGATGTTAAATTCACTTAAACGAAATTCACATCATAGGGCGTAACGATAAGAATTTATTTGGTGTGTTCCGGTACACAGTAGATATAAAAATTTATTCAGCTATTTTTATGTAGAGTCTGAACCTGTGCACCAGTTTGCAAGTTAGTCGAAGGAATTTTGCGGCCGTTATTACATACACATTCTGTCCATAACCCGTAGTGGTAAGATTAGATATGTTTTGTCCCTGTACACGAACCACAAATGGAATACACACATAAAACTATACAGCTAATTCTTTGCGGCTCACGAAGATGTGTATTGAATTGCAAGTCAATAGCGTAATGACAATAATAATGATAAGGATGTCCTATTAAAATTAGTTTTATTTATCTACATTTTTGCGTTAATTTTAATTCGACGTGCATTTGCTAGCTCTCTACAGCATTAAATGTTTATCTATGTAATAAACAATAGGTTTTAGACTTTTTGTTTTGAAAATTTTCAATTTTGCTATTTTGCTAAAACCTTAAATTACGTATAACATACAAAATTTTGATATAAGAATATTTGTTTTGAATCATGTTCAAACAAGTATCATAAATGCTATTCTGAAGTTGTCTGACATATCTACGATGCTCAAAATGGACGTTTATGCTCAATTTTGCCCTATTCTGCCATTTTAAGTAAATCGTAAATTCCAAATAACTTACAATTTTTTTTTTTTTTTAATTGGAAAATTCATAGTCTATTATATTCATACCAGTATCCTAAGTAATATTTCGAAAGTGGTCTGACATCTTTACGATGAAATTATCCTACAAGATTGACGTTTATGTGAAATTTTGCCCTATTCTGTCATATTAAGAAATTCGTAATTTTCCAATAACTTACGAAATTTTTATATTGGGAAATTCATAGTCAATGATGTTCATGCCAATATCCTAAATAATATTTCAAAAGCAGTCTGACATCTTTAAGATGAAAATATCCCTCAAAATTGACGTTAATGTGAAGTTTTGCCCTATTCTGTCATGTTAAGAAATTCGTAAATTTCCAATATCGTGGGAAATTTTCAAATTAGCATGTTTATAGTTAATGGTGCTCATTGAGGTATCACAATGGATATTTTAAAACTTGTCCGACATTTTTACAGTAAACAATTTCCATTTAATGCACGTTTAAGTGAAAATTTGCCCTATGGTCCCATGTTAAGAAAATCGTAAATTTCTAATAACTTACGAAGCTTTTCAATTCGAATGTTGCAAATGAATAGGTTTCTTACTAGTGCCAAAATAATATTTTAAAACTGATCTGACTTCTCTGCGATAATTTGTTCTTGAGATATCGTGTACACAGACTAACATACTAACGGACTTACACACTAACAGACACCCTACAGACGGTTACCATACAAATTTTGTTGTAATCGGAATCCTCACACCTGAAAACGTTTAAAAAAGTAAAAAAAAAAAAAAAAAAAAAAAAAAGAATAAGACGAACTAGATTTACAAATTCGTAACAATATACATTAAGATGAAAATTATAACACTAAGTGTTCGAGTTTTATATCAGATAAAAGTATTTTCCGTCTTCTTTATTTAATATTTTTATTATTATTTTACAATTAATGACTCAATTTCATTTCGTTTGTTAAAGATACATACCATCATTTCGTCTTTTAATAACGTGTATACTTGTCAAAGCATCAATTATTGTGTAATCTACTTTTCGATAAGGAAGGTGATTAGATGTCTTTCGAAAAATCCTGGCCACGTATTTTTTTAAAGCCCTTCCGAGAAAACTTTGATAAAAAGATTTTTCTCAGCCAATAAAATTGCTTTGGGATTTTTCCTGTGAGTCCTATTATTTAGAAATAAAATTCGAAAATATAATTTTATTTATTGTATTTTTCTTCATTTTTTTTTTTCATTATACGCTCTCTTATTAAATTTTATAGAGACCTAAATCTTATTCTTATGTTCTGTGTAATTTCAGTGTTACATTTCAGGAATTTTATTATTATTATAATTATTATTATTATTACATTATCAGTTAACATTTATCATCACAAGATATAGAGAATTATATAATTTCCATTTAGTTTTTTTTTTTTTTAAATGTATATGAAGATATCTTTTTTTTAAATAAAATATTTGATATTGTATAACAATGTTTTAAAAGTGACAAATTTTTGATAATTTAGCTGTTTATCATAACAAACATTAATTTTATGTCTAATACGCTATGAAAAACAATAACAGTTTTTTTTTTTTTTTTTTTTTTTTTTTAGGTAATGCTCTAAACAAGCTATTTTTTTACTGGTATTTAAATATGTATTATGAAAACGTATAACAATGTAAAAAAAAAAAAAAAAGTTTAAATTTTTATTTGTTTAATATTATAAATTATGAATATATTTCAATAGTAAAATTAAAGAAGCACTATCAAATAATCAAAATATGTGACAGTAGCTTCATGTCAAAATAAGAAAGTGCCAATTTAAAAATTACAATAAATGCTTATTGTCATTTAATACATAATAACATAATGTTTTGATAAATTATTAGAATCCTGTGGTGCAACATAAAAAAGAAATATGTACTTGTATATTATTAATAAAAAAAAAAAAAAAAAAAAAAAAAAAAACTACATTTATATAATTTTACCTCAATCTTAACGCAAATTATTTGTTTTCAGTATTCATATATATATAAATTTTCAATAAACACTTTTAGCTTCTCCGTGTGTTTATAATTATTAGTTTGCTGTTAACTTATATTTTATTTTTAATTTCGTTTACTTATGTATGTTAATAAAAGCATTATTTTTGAGAGGGTTTTTCAAAACTGTGTTTTGGATACATTTACACGTTTTGATGTTTACCAAATCCAAAAATTAAATTTTTAAAGTACACTCTTTGGGACTGATATCACTATAAAACATTTTTTTTCTTAATACTTTCCATAAGCGGATGACGTTAAAACAATTTTGAAACCGGTCTTTTTTTTTTTTTTTTTTTTTTTTTGTGTGTGTGTGTGTGTGTGTGTGTGTGTGTGTGTGTGTGTGTAGAGTTGTTACAATTTTCTGAAATAAATTACGTCTAAGGACCAAATTTCGAATTAGTATATTTTAACAAAATTACACGTGCCAAGAAAACTATAACAAACACGTATTTCTTATGAATACAAATCCACGTTTTACATAGTATACAGCATGAAAAGTTTCATTTCTTGTTTAGTATGTCAGGTCGTACTATTTCTTTCAGACAGTGAGATTTTGTCCCGCAAGATTTTGTCCCCAACCCTGCCCGATACAATATATACTTGAAATATATATTTGAAAATCCATGTACTCATTTTTGAGTTTATTGGCATGACAGACATGGGGATATAGGAATTCTTATTGGTCAATTCCCTTTTTGAGCATGTCAATATACTCAAAAAAGAGTACATGGATTTTCAAATTTAAGCATATATTGTTCCGGGGCTATTTTGAGACAATATATACTTATTTTTAAGAACCTATTTTTTACAGTGTACACTTTTTAATCAGGAAAATATGAAGCTAATGACGTATTTTTTAGTTCAATGGGATAATTGGTTTCAAAGATACTAAATAAGATCCCCGTTGTAGTTTTAAAGTTATTAAAATGAAAAGAAAGCAATTGATCGCAAAAATAAATAAATTAATTAATACGTTAAATAAAATCAATGTGTAAATGTTTTCTTTAAAAGTAATTAAAATAAATTTGGGGAAAATTGTATTAAAGAAACGAATTAACTTTGATATAGAACCCCTTGGGAAAATTTGAAATTTGGCACCGAAATATCTCGACATTTCCTGCCAAAATCATCACTGACGCAATTTCGATAACCATTTTAAACAATCAACGAAAATGACAACAAAAATTTAAAAGCCGTCATGTGGCTCCTGTGATAAAGCTATACAAAAAAAAAAAAAAAAAAAAAAAGAATGTAGTAACCGGTGCTAGGGAATGGACCAGATTTAATGCATATATTTTTACAGAAGAATAGATTATATTATGTCCTGCCATGCTAAATTAAATTCTATTTTGCGCACAATTTTATATCTATTATTCAGAAAACAAATTTATTTATTTTATTATTTTTTTTACAAAGACTTAAGAATTCGAATTTTTTGGAATCAATATCTAGAAATCTGCCCAATTGGTTTCTTACAATATTTAACTAATAAACATAGATTATTTAAACAAACTTATCTCGGTCACCCAGTCTTTCTTGTCACCAAGCCTCATAAACTTAGATCCAGTGATGACTGTACAAAATTTATACATACTACGCGGAGCGTAAAATTTTTACAAACATTATACAGGTCAATCCAAATTTACACGAATACAACCTTTTGTAAGGGATATAATTGAAGAAAATTGATTTAAAAAAGTACACCATGAACATTAAAACCGCTTTAGAATGACATTTATTTTATCGCACTCATAGGTTAAAAAAAAAAAAATGATTTCTGCTAATAACACATAATAACGGTTAATATAACACATGATTACTTTCTTCAGTCAAACGTTAAATTTATGTCTAAGCAACACATTTGAATCTAGCATAATTAATTTATATCTAACAAAAAAATTATGAAAAAGCATAGCTTATATGTACATATTTTTACAGTTGTACATTCTATTCAAAATTGAAAGTAAATATTTCACATAGCAAACATTGATAAGCAAATATTATGTTAAAAAAACGTGTTTGTAGTCTCTTTTTTATTATTTATTTTTTGTATTGCAATATGTTTTTAAACGCGTATTTCCATATTAACTCTTCTTAAACATTTTAGAATTGTGAAATATGTTTAACATAATGAATAATAGCTTTTCATGATATAAATGAAAGTCCCAATTCTTCTAATGTTAATTTATTTTTCATTATATATATATATATATATATATATATATATATATATATATATATATATTTACAGTACATTTTGTTTTCTCAGATTTTATATTACTTTTTATCAATATTTTTAATTTATAGATACACTTTTTAAGTCAAGATAAATATTTTCCTCTTTTTTATTTGGATTGCAATAATGTTTAAATCATTATTTACTTTCATTAAATAAAAATAAATGTTTCCCAATCTTATATATTTCATTATCTGATGGTTCAGACTTTTCTTGAATTGGACCCTGATGTGCGATTTTCTAGAAGTGTACTGAATCCTTAATATTTTTACAAGAAAGTACAATACGATGTTTTGCTGTTTTTCCTTCATGTTTTATACAGGTTAGACTAAAATAATAATAATAACAACTTGATTGTAACAAAACTTTTACATTTTAGAGTGATTTTGAATGGGGTAGAAAATTATAAGTATTTTTTAAAAGAAATATCTCAAAAGAATTACTAATTTTACCCGCAATATATATTTTAAACTATATATTTCAAATAAGAATATATAGTTTGGACGTTAATATAATTTTAATTTAAGGGGGAAACAAAATATTCGTAATTTGTATTAATTTAAATTTTAATAAAAATTTTAATATATAAACAATAAAATAGCATACATGTTACTTCCATTTAGCCTTTCTGCCCTCAATTTTCATAAGCCATCTGTTTTTAAAATAAAACTATTTTCATTTAATTAGATTAAAAGCGCCTTAAAAATACGTTTGTCTAAAATTAAACTTTATTCTAAACATTAAAAGCATTCACAGCTTTTCGCTTTGAAGTATCAAAGCATCATCAGGCATTTAATTACCAGATACATTTTTTTAAAAGTAAAATTATTTATTTTTAAGACGATTACTTATATATATACAGGGTGTATCATAACCATATTTCGAATATTCTAGAAAGGACGAGGTAAAGAATTTGACTCGAAATCATCTAGCAATGTATGAATGGAAATGCTTTCCTGACGTATTTGTGTATGCAAAACATCAGAAAAAAATGACACCATGCAAGTGAATAATCATTTTAGTAATAATGTACATGAACAAAAAGAATAAAAGTTAATGACAATGTTCGAAGTTTCGTTCGCTGACTTCATTTTAAGCATTTACTGGCTTGAGTTTACATTTGGAGAACATGCTATTCAATGCATTCGAAGGGTTCCTTCGTAGAAAAGGAAATTGTTTACTAGATAAGCACAATGTGGCTTTCATTCATGACAAGGAATTCCTCCCTATTTGCTGCAGCATAAATGACAACAATATTTCTGAATATCTCATCTTTATATCACTGGGTTCTGAGCGTTCTGCTCCTGGTAATATAGAAATCCGTACTTCCATTGATAGAAATACATGTGTGATATATCTACAACGGCGGTCAAATCGTTAAGAAAACATTTTTAGTTGCAGATTGTCTGTAAAAATTTTATTTATATGTATATATATATCTGTATTTTTTTCCATAATACAATTTTCCTTAAGTTAAAATTTTAAAATATATTATTATTTTATTTTGTTCAAATAAGTTATGTTATGTTTTTAAATTTTTCCTTAAGTGCTTACACAAAGAAAACTACTTAGAGAATCTCATTACCTTCGTTTTATAAATGATTAGGTTCCTGGATCACCGAATTTCTAACAAATATATAGGAAATGACACTAACAAGATGCCAAAAACGAGACAAGTTTATGTCATATGTCAGCAACATGCAATATGCAGCAAATGGGAATAAACAAGCAAATTGTTTGTTCAGATCAACTTTCCGTGAAGAGATAAAAAAACAAAGAATTTGCTCATATGCATTATTCATTTCTTAAAGTATTATTTATATGATTTTAACATATTTTATGAGATAAATGTTTTTATTGTTTTAGGTATTGTAGACATTTCGTATAATTGTAATAAAAAACAAATTAAATTAAATAGTTATATGTTTATTTTCCAAAATACCCTTAAATAAGGTTATTTAAAAAAATTTAAAATTACCATTTAGTTTTTACGAAACTTTATAAATAAGGCTAACTTTGTACGCTACTCAGTAGGGGAAAGCTGTGCATTTCTAAAAAAACAAATAAAAAAATAAATAAGAAAAAAATAAGAACGGTACATTATAAAAATTTTCCAAATGTACGTAATTGTTGTATTGTATAAAATTCAATGCTCTTTGCTTACGTTATCTCACAATGGACAGACAGTAGTTCCGAAAGGCATGCAGATAGACTAATTGAATTCCTTATCATTCTTAAACATTGTTAGAAAATGCAAAAAAATGGTTAACACTAAAGAAAACATAGACCTTATATTCTAATTGCAGTCTATAATGTATCTGAATATTTTAGTGTAGCCTGTAAATCTGAAGGGTGACAAAATCACATAATACAAAATATTATTTTAGCATATTAAAAATCAATGACAGTTTTTTTTTTTTTTTTTTTTTTTTTTTTTTTTTTACAACAGAATGTTCTTTAAATGTATATTGTAAAAATGTCTGTCCTAAAATACACTGCATTGGTATTTTCTTGGGGTGTCCCTGTACACAAATACGTTGCACAGGACATATTAATGGCACATAAATTAGGGAACATTCCATAGTGAATTTGAATAACATATATAATTTTGTTAAAATTCTGAAAATATTTACTGACATTGGTTGCAAACAGATGGACAGATAGATAAATGGACAATCTGACAGATAGATACTTAAATTGAAATCATATTCCCACTTAAAAAGAAAAAAAAATAAAAAGTGTTAAATCGCTTAATGTAAAAGGAAATGCAATTTCAGCAAACTTGCAACAAAAGCCTTCACTGTAAATTAAGGTGACAGTGAAGATCCATGCGGCCCTGGGGCCGCGGGTTGGCCAACCCTGCTCTATAATACACTGAATTTTCTTCATAAACATGATACAAATTAAATAACTTGTAGACAGATGTAGATAACCAGGTTCGTAATTATTTAACACCTTGCATGAATTTCAATAATTAACATAATGGATTAATTGAAATTAATTTACCAATGTCTGTCTCTTTGTTTGTTTTATTATTATTATAACTAATATTATCCTTCCTCCTTTAACTTATTTATATTCTTTTGCATTCCATTTGTTTTACGCACAATTAATCTTAAGACAATTTCACCTTTATTTCCATTATACAGTAATAATAATAATAATAATAATAATAATATCTATATTGAAAAGATAAATAAAACACAGACACGCTTTCTAGAATAATCAAAAATTATTTTATTAAATTTTATTAATTTAAGTCTGAATTTTTTTATAATTTATGTTTTTTTTCTGTAATTAATTTAGGCATATTAGTTCAATGAAAGAATTACAAACAGTGCATTATGCACTTTAATTGCATACAAATTATGTTTAGATGATTCTTAAATGATTTTAAAATTTTATGAATTTTCTTTATGAGGAAGTGAGACTGTGAAAAATTTCCTGCATGCTGAGTAAGACTTTATATAGTGTCTTTAGGGTATATTTTATAACTAAAATTTAAGAGTTTTCTTAATAAAAAAAAATGATATTTGCAAAGATAGAATGTGTCCGATGTCATGCGATATACTAGTGTTATAACATGTAGTTTCACCTGAGTTCATTCACTGGGAAAACAGTACGGTCCGCCTTCTTCATGGACTAGGATAATTTCGCAACAGTCTCTTGATAAAGTCAAGTTCCAGAAGGCCGATAACGTTTTTTTTTTCCTTCTTACTATTAATCAGAACATGTTGATTTTTTTTTATCATGGTTCTTTTCATTAAGTTTGTTAAGGTGCGTCCAGCTTACTTCTATTTCTGTTTTGTGATGTTATTTTTCTATATTTATGCTTATGCTATTGGTTGCGGCTAAATGATGTAATCTTCCTTGCGAATATTTTATTTATTTATTTTTCTTTCACTTTCCTGGAGTATTCTGCAACGAAAATTCTTTTGAATTCTTTTTATTGTTATATTTATCAATAAATATATCTGTAAATCTATATGTATGTGTGTTATAATTCTTTACAACAATATATCTCATATTTTGTTATAACAAACTAACACTAAAATCCACATATATTTTTTAATTAAAAATAAAGTATATTTTTTATTAAAAATAAATAAATAAGTAAATAAAAGAGTTTATATCATGTCATGTCCCTGGTTTTACCGGGTTTTCACCTACGGTCTCTAATCTGAAAGATCATTTAAATGCTCGAAATTTTTGAAATCAATATATTCAGCAAAATTTCATCCTTTTAAAGATAATTTCCTGTATCCAAACTTATGAAATATCCTGCATATATATGTGTGTTTATGTGTGTTTGTTACATATCATGAGAATTTTTTATAATATAATTATCTCAATTTAACTTATTAATATCGAATAAAACCTTTTTTGTTAAAAAAAAAAAAGAAAAAAAGAAAAAAACAGCATATTTAAATTAATACTTTTTATTACTTTCAATTATATAGAAATTTCAAAAGTCTAAATTAAAAGATGATACAAATTCTTCAACCTGTGTGTTTTATATTGAACAGATAAAATAAGTTCGGATTTAATACAAAACAATACGAAAAAGTACTATTTATATTTTAATAAAATAAATTACAAACATTAGCAAATAATAAAATAGAAATTTTATTAGTTTTAAACTTATCAAGATTAAATTAAAAATTTAATTAATTTTCATTCATCATTTTGTTACAAAAAAAATAAAAGTATTTTTTTTCTTTACATTTAGTTTAAGTAAGATTAATAAGGTATTTTAAGAGTAATCTTTCCTAAAAGAAATAGTTTATAATCGGATGCGGCAGCTAATTTCGAAGTTAATAGAAATATTTAAATTACTCCCTGGAGATACATTTGAAGAGAAAAAGTTCTAATCAGTTTATTTAATTTATTTTTTTCTTTTCTAAACAATAAGTTTGTTTCGGATCATGAAATTTTTTGTTATTAAAATTAAAAATCAATTCTTCATTAAAAAATACTGTAAGTAAAAACTGGATATTTTCATAAATATCGAGCTCAAAACAATAATTAAATATATATAAATAAATAAATGAAATGAAATTTTGTATTTCAGTCGGGTTTTAAATTATGCATATATATATATATATATATATATATATATACAGTCGAACCTCGTTAACGTGAATTACTTTTAACATGAACTGTTTACACAGTCCTCGTCAAAACGAAGGTTAGTTTAGTTATACGAAAACTAGTTACAGACAGCATGAACTACTGATAACATGAGCGTATTTTTTATTCCCCTTGAGATTAATGTCAACGAGGTTCGACTATATTTATACACTGTGTTAAAAAAAAAAAAAAAAAAAAAAAAAAAAAAGTAGACGTACACTAGATTTTTTTTTTAAATAAAGGGTATCTTTTATTTTTAAGGAAATTATTTTTATGTGTAACATTTTGCAGATGATTTAACAATAAAATATCAGTATTATTACCATGATTTCCAAAAATAAATTATTAATGGAAACAAAAATAGTTTCTACTTCATTTAACTCCGTAAAAAATGTAAAAGGGCAGTAATAAAAAATATAAAATACAATCAATATTAGTAAGGAATTCTCTTCCCATTGGCTTTTGTGACTTCAAATATTCTATTTGGTACTGAATCATACAAAGATTGGATTCCTGTTTCGCAAAAATTAGCCTATGAGCAGTTCAAAGCTACTTGATGCTCAATAAGGAATTTAAAAATTTTCTCACTGGCATATACTTGATGAGCAAGCATTAGGCAGGTGTTTTCTACTTTTTTAAGATCAGCTCACTTAGGTAGAACATGCATATTATTTGCAGCGAACCAATTTTTAACTATATGGTGATGTGAATGGCAGCTTCATCTTGTTAAAACATTTACTCTTCTCCTCCTAATTCAGAGCCATAAGGAAGAATCTCAGAATTAAGCACTTCAATGTAGCCTGTACGTTTCTGCATACCACTGAAAAAGGTCAGACTTGTCCTTCTTCCATATCCAGTTGCTTATTAGATCATCAACCCTACCCTCTCATTTGCAGAAATGAATAAAATTCTTCTACATTCTTCAGACAGTGCCAGTATTATTGGTAACCATCTAAATCGTCTATATTAATCTTCTGCTCGTGTAAAAAATATTTTAAAAGTCTCATCTGAGGTCCATGATACGTGTTTTTAACCCGTGATATACGGTAATCAATCTGTGTTTTTTTACCACTTTGGACGATGCTGCCGCTATTTGAAAATGAATTATTTGGATCTTGTTATGTGGTTCTAAACGGTTTGTCTTAATACATGAGTAAGGCGTGCTTGATTTGGGGCCTTTACGATACCACCACTGTTCTTTATAAGCTCATGAGGAAGTTTTCTTTCATCACAGAGCGTTAACTTTTTAGGTCTACCTGTCTTCTTTCTTTTCCTATTTCTGTCTGGCTTTCTGATAAAGTTAGAAAGTGTCGTAGGGCTGATGTGCAGTACATGAACAATTTGTCTAACACCTTTAACATTAATTTTATATGCAACAAATTGCCCCTTTTGGAAATAATTTTAAAATAATTCTTCTAGGCAGTCTAAAAAGAAAATAACAATGCAATATTTAGCAAAATATATTTTCCTTAACAAAAGCAGTCAAAGAAAATTTAATATTTACTTTTTTACTTGTGTACAATCCACCAAATAACAAATTTTAGAAAGTGTCCTTCTGAGTTTTTACTCTCTCGAAACCATGGATGCTAGTTTTTTTTTTTTTTTTTTTTTTTTTTTTTTTTACAATACACTAATTAACATTAGTAGTAGAGATTTCATTTTTACGTGAAATTAAAGAAAACTTTGTTAAACAAGATCTGTATAAAAATCTAATAGCCAGGATAAAAATACAGAAAATAATTTACAAACATCAATTGCCCTTCTACTTTTTTTACGCGGTGTATATATATAATCTTCAAAAAAAGTTTTTCAAGATTTAAAATAAATCAGCTATAGAAATCAATATGAATCCGATTTTGTTTTATAGCTATTGGTTTTATTTTAAAAGTTCGCGTTAAATTTTAAAATTATGCACTTTTATAATATTGAGAATTAAATTCTCGAATGGAATTTTAAAGTCATCAATCTAAAAGTGTCATTAAACATTTTTTTACGTTTTCAGCAAACGCATGTAATAAACCCTACGCAAAACTTGAATATAATTTCCAAAGGACGATAATTTCACCGCTGTTAAATTGCATAATACACACTTATTTAAAATGTAATTAATTGTTTTTTCAAGTAAAATTTAATTTTCATTAAATTGTAATAAATTTTTTTGACATATACTTTTATTTTAAGTAATGTTTGTATACTATAAGCTAGCAAGATAGAGATTTTAAAAATTGTGCCATTAGATTTTTCTCAGTGACTTAAAGGAATTATTTTTAAAGAATATGCTCAAGCAATTGACACTTTGTTGAAAACAAATTTATAAATTTTTAAAGCAATGTCATTTTAACATAAATAAAGGTAATTTGAAACATCAAGTTTCAAATAGAAAGAAAACTGTATAGGTTATTCTATCTGTATATTAAATATACCTTATTTCATGTATATAAAACTCTGCGGTGTAATAGTTTACACAGACACAGAGCTGCCCACATTTTAAACTTTTAAATCAAAATTGGCACCAGCATTTTTAAATGGAACATGTTATATATATTTTCGACGATTAATATTGAAGAAATTAGCTACAAAAATTTTCCGGTTTGAGATCTCCCTTGAAAAACGGGAGACTTGGCATCTATGCACACATTTATATGTTCATAACTATAGAATTAAATGATAGAACTCAACGCGTTTTGCGAAAGATTCATTCTTGTGAAGATTTTTTTTTTCTTTTTGCTAAAAATGAATAATAATTCAGCAATTTGTCGATAGAGGGCACTGTACGTGACCAGATCGCACATTTTCATGAAAAACTGTACTTATTTGCATGCAAATGTTTATAGGCATATAAGTGCTATTCTGTGCGTCCGTCGTCACAAGAATTACAGTTTGCAAGAAAGTTATAACACTAATAACTGTAGAATCAGTCGGCGGTTCTTACCTGAAGGAAAACTTCTTCACAAATAACGCTTTATCCACCAAATCAGCATTGCAATAAAAACCTCATGTATGCTCATGTAGTAGGCAAAATAAGAGATAAACTGTTCTAATCGCAAAATAGTGCAATTTTTAGGACTTCCATTTGCAGATTTTGCTTTCACATCCGTGCGAAAAATTTAAATATTTTTCTAACTACCTTTGACAAAAAAATTAACTATATTTTTTAATAAAAAACTAGTATGTTGTGGCCACCACAAGACTTTCTTCTATATTTTCCTATACATATTCAATCAGTAACAATATTAAGAAAAAAAAAAATTATGAATTTTTTTCAAAGTTTTTTTTTTGGTTAAAAGTAAAAAAAATCGATAACTTTGTTTTAAATTATCACAGATTTATAGTTCAACCATTCGTTTTAAAGGTATTGACGAGATCTTTCGAATGATACCCATCTTCAAAATTTACCCCCCCCCCGGGGGGGTGGGTTACTTCCCCCCAGGGGGGGGGACGATGTCCCCACATGCACAGAATTTTTGTCCTAGTTAACTATTACTATTATCAATAACTCATATTAATTTTAGAGTCACAAGTTAAAAATAACTCTCATTATGTACATTTAAACAAAATTTTGTCCTATACTGCCATGTTAAAAAATTAGAAAACATGAGATCACAGCGCCACCTGTTGAGCTTTTGATCCAAATGTAATTTTGAGCAAATGTAATTTTGAGCAAATGTAATCAGCACCAGTTTATGTCGGGGACCAACTAAATACCAAGTTTGGTTAAATTTCGTTAAAAAAAAAAAAAAAAAAAAAAAAAAAAAAAAAAAAAAATACGATTTTTTTATAACGCTCATTATGTACATTTATACGAAACTTTGTCCTATTCTGCCATGTTAAAAGTTTACATAAAATGCGATCACAGCGCCATCTGCTGGGCGATTAATCCCAAAATCTAATCAGACACTTT
Organism: Salticus scenicus; assembly: GCA_963930645.1. Taxonomy (NCBI): domain Eukaryota; kingdom Metazoa; phylum Arthropoda; class Arachnida; order Araneae; family Salticidae; genus Salticus; species Salticus scenicus. Next base: position 99,799 of record CAWVNO010001443.1, read on the forward strand.
CCATGTCAGGGTCCAACTATACACCAAGTTTGGTTTAATTTCATTCATCGGTTCGTGAGATACGGTGAAAAATACGAAATTTTGCGATTACAGCACCACCTGCCGGACGATTGATCCCCAAATCTAATCAGCACCTTGCCCCGTTAGGTTCCAACTATATACCAAGTTTTGTTGAATTTCATTCATTGGTTCGTGAGATACGGTGAAAAATACGAAAATTTGTCCTATACTGCCATGTTAAAAATTTACATAAAATGCGGTCACAGCGCCACCTGCTGGGCTATTGATCCCCAAATCTAATCAGCACAATGCCCCGCCAGGGTCCAACTATATACCAAGTTTGGTTGAATTTCATTCATTGGTTCGTGAGATACGGTGAAAACAATAAACCACAGACAGACAGACATTTTCTAAAAACTATCAATTCGTGTTCAGGACATCCCAAAACGTGTAGATCCGTCCAAAAACGGAGGTCGAAAATTTTCACGAATCCAATACTGTCTCTATATTACATATAGAAGAAAGTAAAATATATAAATAAAAAAACTTTTCAGAAGAAGGATCTTTTCGCAAACCGAATTCAATTCCACCAATTCATTCAATAGTTATGAATTTTTAAAATGTCTACAGACTTATGGGACGTATATATATACATATATATATATACATGCATTTAATCCCTTTTATCACGTACTGAAAATTTGAAACAAAATGTGATTTAACATGATGCTGTATTAAAAAATTATGTATATTTTTACAATGATTGTAGAAGGCAAGAAAACTACCATCATGTCCGTAAGAATAAAAAATAAAGATTTAACCAGTAATATAGTAATTGAAAGTAATCAAATTTCAGTTAGTTAGAGCACCCTGTAACTGTAACTACAATACATATTGATGAGAAGATTTGTAGACAGATAATTAAAAGTATGCACGGACAGATTTTACAGAAAAAAAATGGAATATTTCCACTAATTCAGCGTCACAGTCAGAATGCTGGAAAGGACGCTCAATAAGACGCTGGAAAGGACGCTCTTTGGTTGGTTTTAATATTTTCAAACATTATGGTATTTGAAATTATTATTATTTCATTTTGAAACACAATAACAGAACAAAGAATGATTATTCTGTCATTCCAAGGGAAATAAGAAAACAATCTGATTTGCATAAGCTGATGCATGGATCATAAGTTGTGGATATAAAATGGAGAAGATCGAATGAGTAATATTTTTTCGTGTTTATTCGTTAATCAGAACGTGCTTTAATCGTGAAATTGTTTGACGAAAATCATGGAAATTCCGTACCAGCAATAGAAGATTTCAACCTTCTATTATCTTCTATTGCGAGCAAAAGAAGATTCTGAATGTGCTTCGAAATAGAAGATTCGGAAAAAAATCTTCTATTGCGAAGCATATCTGTGATTCTAACCATAGCTTTAATTTTTAGCGTGCCAAAATTAACCTTTATGCCATACGCGTTTCCGAACTGGATTTTTTGGAAAATTAGCTGTCTACCTTAATCATGATAAATTTTTTAATGAAAAATCGAATTCCACTTTGCTGTCTACAGATTTTTTTTTTTTTTTTTTTTTTATCAACTAAATAATTTTGTAAAATAAAAAAATAAACTACAGGATATGAAGATCAGGAGCCTCAACGTCCTATTTGCATCCCAGATTATTGAGCAGATCATTTTTATTTATTCCTCATTATATAATATATATATATATATATTTATACATATATATATATATATACAGGGTGATTCAAAAAAACGTGGACAAAATGATATGGCAGATCAGTCATACAACCAGGATCAAAAATCGCATAGGAACAGTGGGTCGCAAACGCCTGTAGAGGTCGCTAGAGCCAAGAGAGGGCGTTACGATACAAACACGAGCTGAGTAAACCGAGATTGTCTTCATTCGAGCCGTGGATCCGTTGGGCGTAACATGACTAGTTACACGCACCGCGTAAAGGCTGACATGCATTTAATTTACGCCATGGCCAACTGCAATGAACGAGAAGCTTTGCGAATGTATTGTGAGAAATATCCTGGTAGAAAGTTGCCTAGCCGCTCATTCTTTGCCACTCTGCATCGACGATTGTGTGAAACCGGCTCGTTCGACGTGCACAAGCCAATGCTGGTCGCCAACGAATAACTCGAACAGTGGATGCTTAAGAAGGAGTTGTCCAAAAACTCCAGCATAATCCTTCAACGAATACACAAGTTGTATCCCGAAAGACCCATATCTCCCAAGCTACCGTCTGGCGCATTGTACACGACGAAGGACTACATCCTTATCATTTACAACACGTCCAGGCACTCGAACCGGGTGACTACAACAATCGTATCGGTTTTGCGTGGTGATTTTTGCAAGAAAGTGCGGCGGACAGAAACTTTGCAACAATGTTCTCTTCACGGACGAGGCTGCGTTTGCATTAGAGGGTGTGATGAACTTTCACAACCTACATTCGTGGGCGAATGGAAAACCGCATGCTAAACGTCCGCACGGCGCACAACGAAAAATTTCCGTTCACATGCTGGCTGACATTGTAGGAGACTTTTTACTTGGTCCGTATATTCTCCCAGAAAGACTTAACGGTCCCATTTATCTAACATTCTTGCAACAGGTTCTGCCAGAAATTCTAAATAATGTTCCGATGCCTATTCGACAACACATTCAATTTCAACACGACAGAGCTCCTGTACATTTCAGCCCAGACGTGAGAGCACATCTGCAGGCTACATTTCCTGGCGGCTAGATTGGTCGTGCTCGTGGTGGACCAATTGCATGGCCAACACGGTCACCAGACCTGTGTCCCTTGGACTTTTCCTATGGGGATATTTAAAAGGACTTGTGTATGAAACACTTGTTGCAACGCCGTAAGACTTAGTAGGAAGAATTGTTGTGGCAACATAATGTGTTCGGGATACACCTGGTATCTTTGAGAAGGTGCGGCGTTCTATGCAACGTAGATGCCAGGCGTGTCTCGATGCATCTGTCAAAAAATTTGAGTATCTCCTGTAGACTCAACATTCGGCTTGCATTAGTCGCATGTGAGTGAGTAATTATCAATAAAATGATCTCAAATGGTTTTGTTTCTTCTCTTTGTGTTATCTATTATTTTTGACCCCCTGTAGCGGCTCCGGATCGCTGTTGCGACAGTCTGTTCCTATGCGACTTTTGGTCTTTGTTGTATGACTGATCTACCATGTCATTTTATCAACTTTTTTTTTGAAACACCCTGTATATATATATAGTGATTCGATTGAATTTCTACGTAAACAGGTACGTTACTGAGGGGGGCAAACCCGCAGTATCTCTCTTTCTATAACTATCTATTTATCTATCTATCTATATCTATCTACAGTGTGAGTTTGACATAATCTGCCAAACGAATGGAGGGGATAGTACAGCCCATGGAGAGCATAAAACACAATAGAAAGCCTGTCCTATCTCTAAACATTTCCGAGTTTTGGTAGATAGAAGAAAAATCTGTTTTTTTTTCCATCCCGTCTGAAAAATCCCACATTTGTGAGCTTTCTAAAATATTTACACGCAAAATAAGCCCATATTTAGAAAGGGCAGAAAAAATCCTATCGGATGACTCCATTTACATCAGGATACCTTAATTTGACGACGAGCTACAAGCGCTAAAACATTGGCGAAGTTTAAAATCGAGTTGTCGCCAAATTCTTTCACCGGAAATTCTGCAAACACCGTTTAAGCTACAATCGGTCAAATCTACCAAAAACTTCTCCATTCCACAAGCTTTAGAATGAATCCACAATAAACCATATCGGTGTTCCAGTTCAGGAGAAATTTAGCCTTTTGTTTGCAATACATCACTGAAAACGGCGTTCGTCGAAATTCGAAAAACGAACGATTATGAGTAAATGGAACGTAGGCAAATTCGTGACTATCTGCATATGGACTCTTAGTGATATGCAGATGTATTCCAACCTTCTTCCGCGCGCATCCCACTCGCGGGTACAAAAGGCGAGTCAATCTGTAACAGCTCATTAGCTCGTCAGCTTCTTTTACGTTTTATGCTGCTTCTTGCTTTAGCATTTTCTGGACTTTTCCTGAGCTCGGCCGATTCTTTTCACGCTGCTGTCACATCTACTTGGACTCTCTTAGTTTATACTTATTATGTTTTCCTACATTGACACGAATTAATCAAGTTGGTTCTTATTCCGTTGCACTTTTTTTCTTCTACCTTTGTAAATTAATATTGAAATTTCATCCCTTTTTGTTTACCCTTCTGACTTTCATTTTCAATTGAAGTCATCACAGGGATCAAATTGTCATACTTTCGAACCTGTAAACAGATATGCCTAGTTTTACAAATGAAGAATACGCAGATATGCATTTTGTGTATGGATTTTGCGATGGTAACTCTCGGAGAGCCGAAGAAGAGTACCGTCTACGTTATCCACATCGTCGTGCGCCCAACCGTGCTGTATTTGCCGCAATTAATCAAAAGCTTAGGGAGAGTGGGTCGTTCGTTAGGGTGTACGAAAGGGGACATGGTCGCAGCTCCGCCACCGCTGAGGAGGTACTCAACCGAGTGGAGGAAAATCCAAATATGAGTTCACGCATACTTGCGAGAGGAGGTTGAATCTCCCAAAGTAAAGTAATAAATGTTTTGCGCAAAAACCAGTATCATCCATACCACTTCACACCGGTACAAGAATTACACCGCTCAGATTTCCAAAAGCGCGTAACATTCTGCCGCTGGCTTTTGGAGCGAGATATTGAGGAGCACTTTTCACTCGGGATGGCATGTTAAATTTATATCACTGGCATCATTACTCTCAACAAAATCCATTTGTAACACGAAACTCATCGTTTCAGACGCGATTCAGCTTAAATGTTTGGCTTGGAGTGGTTGGCGATCGCTTGATAAGTCCACATTTGTTCCAAGGTCATCTGACAAGCAATATATATTTGGAGTTTCTGGAATATCATCTTCCAGGATTACTTGATGTCATTCCTGTACCCCAACGAGCGGAAATCATTTTCCAACACGATGTGGCCCCTGTACATTCTTCCAATGCCATTCGGGACTTCTTGACTCATCAGTATCCGCGATGGTTGTAATGGACCAATACCTTGGCCACCTAGATCGCTAGATCTCACTTCATTGGACTTCTATGTTTGGAGTTTCCTGAAGCAAGAAGTTTACCGCACAGAAGTTGCCAATTTGCAAGATTTAAGCAGCCGGCTCGATGATGCAATAATGAAACTGAGGGATGAGCTTTCGCTAAGCGCTACTGTGGTTTCCGTTCGTAAGCGGGCAAAGGCATGTATCAGGTGTGGGGGTGACCAATTTCCGCAGCGGCACTAAATTTCACACATCCTTTCGAATGCATATGTGCTTTAATCATAAACGTTAGATAAGACTTTTTTTTTTTTTTTTTTTTTTTTTTTTTTACATATTCCTTTGTGAAAGACGGGAGAAACGTTATACTTCTTTTATTTCCATTCAATTGTGTTTGTAAACTTAATACAACTGTTACTTTTCTTGTATATCTTCTAAAACTTTCTTTTTTGCATCTGAAAAACAGCGGGCTGAAGGCGGACATGAAACCAGGAACGACAATGGCACCCCGTGAGTCTCCTTCTCGAGAAACGTCGAGTTCAGTGATGACTGTTTTTCAAACAAAAGGCTAAATTTCTCCTGAACTATAACACTGATATGGTTTATTGTGAGCTCATTCTAAAGCTTGTCGAATTCAGAGGTTTTTGGTAAATTTGACCGATTGTAGCTTTAACGGTGTTTGCAGAATTGCCGGTTAAAGTATTTGGCGACAACTCGATTTTAAACTTCGCCAATGTTTTAGCGATTTTAGCTCGCCGTCAAATAAAGGTATCGTGATGTAAATGGTGTCACCTGATAGGATGTTTTCTGCTCTTTCCAAATATGTGCTTATTTGGCGAGTAAGGCTTTCAGGAAGTTCACAAATGTGGGTTTTTTCACACGGGATGAAAAAAAAACACATTTTTCTTCTATCTACCATAACTCGGAAACGGTTAGTGATAGGACAGGGTTTCTATTGCGTTTTATGCTCCCCATGGGCTGTTCTATCACCTCCTTTCATTTGGCAGATTATGTCAAACTCACCCTGTATATATGTGTGTATGTATTACTAATAACTGATAGTCTTGTATTAATTGCCAGTAATTCATAAATATTTGTACCTAATTTCATGCAGAAGGATTACATAGCAAATAGGAATTATTTTGCGTAACCCCGTAAATTAATTGCCAATTCTATTCCCTATTGTAAGTTCTTATTTTATTTATTAATTTATAATGAAATATAATGTAGCTATTTTAGACAAATAGTTAGTTAAACGTAAGAAGAAAAACGTTAGAATAATGTTGAAAAATTAATTAAAGTATTTTTTTTAATACCAAACAAGGAAAATTCATTTCATACTTAAAATAACACAGAACATGAATTTAATAGTTTAATCTTTACTTAAAAATAATAATCTAAATAAATCTCTGTTAGAAAAGGACGAATTTATTAAACTATATTCTTTATCGATTTTCACAAGTATTTTATTGCAAAAACACATAAAGGCAAATAAAAAAAAATTTCAAAAAAGGTGAGAGAATAAATGTCTGTAGGAAAGACTTGTCCCTTGTGAGTATGGAATTTCCACATAAATTATTTGAACCTGTCAGAGAGTTGATAGAAAGTATAAAAGTTCTAAAAGTTCTGTAAATACTCAAATAAATACAAAATTTAATTTAACTTTTTATTGTGGTGCATAGAAATTAATATATATATATATTTTTTTTTTTTTTTTCTGAGAAATATAATCCATTTTCTTGACCTAAAAATAAAATAAAATAAATAAATAAAATAAAAATAAAATAAAAATACATTTTTTTTTTTTTTATTTAATTAGAAATTAATAGTAGTTTTGTTAACTTTTAATATACCAATGACGCATTTTATTGATGATGTTATGTATATATATACATATGTATGTATATGTATGTTTATATGTTTGTGTGTGTATGTTGTTTAATGACTGCAATTATAAATAAAATGATAAGATCAGTTTATTTCCACCAAAAACTGATGCTACTGGTAATGTAATTATCAACATCAGTGTCGAATATTTCCAACATTTTACGTAAAAGACAGTTCTGCTTTTCATAAACCGTTTGTAAATTTGGTATCAGAAATTTTCCGGGTCAGTTTTATTTTAAACACTCTGTGCTTTAACTTTATCGAAACGCAATTTTCTGTTCCTTAAAACATGCTATGCAATTTAAACAAATAAGTTGAGTTTATTTTTTATTTTGTTGTTGTTTATTTACTCTGTTTTCCTTTTTTTTTTTTTTTTTTTTTTTGTTTAAGGCTTATATGTAAAATTAGATCCGACTTCAATTATTAATATGCAGATTATTTTTTGAAATTAATTCTACCTTTAAAATAGGTTTTTCTCCGTTTACTTCTCATTAACAAACATATTTATAATCCACTTAAGAGTCGAATACACAGCACTTATAAATATGTCACGTTTAAGAAAGTAAACGACAAATATATATCACTTCTAAATTTTTGTATTTCTGTTAAACAAAATTTGGTATTTTTGTGTTATTTTATTTGTCCTATAAAAATATTTCTTATCAGAAAAAATATATCTCGCAAAGACACACATAATATTATTTGTTATAAATTATTACAGCATAGAAAATTTAAAATATTCTTTTAAAATCTATTATAGAATTTCAGATATTTATCATTGTGACTTTGTTTTGAAATGTTTACGGATTATTTAAGTAAAAGTTCTCAGATATTAATCAACATTTAAATTTAACCAAATTTAATGTTCACAAAAAAGATGTTTTTAAATTAGATTGTCGTATAGAATATCTAAGTGTACATTTAAATTGTCAAACAATGAATTGAATATAAGCAACAGATGATATTAAATGCGTTTAAATTTTGAAACTTACAATAATAAATTTCAACAAGTTGTTTAGATAACGACAAAATAAATAAATAAATAAATAAAACTTATGAATAATGATTAAAAATATGCAAATTTGAGTGTTTTTTTTTTCGTAATAACATTATATTTAGCATTTACTGAATTAAGTGAAAATACCCTGAGAAATTTATAATATGTTATGCAGAAATAAAATGGATATGTTTCAATTGAATAATTATGCAACATTAATTGATTACATTATTAATAATAATTCAATATATCTAATATGAAGAAACCTTTAATGAAGTTATATACTTTATTTCCATGAATCGTTTTTAATTAGTATTACATGAAAGGTAAAAAGTATTATATTTTGATGAAAATTTATTAAAATTAAATAATGAATGAAGCAAAGGTTTCTCCACGTAAAAACTAAGCAAAAGTTTAAACTTCTTATTTGAATTATCAACTATTAAAAAAAAACTTTGCCTAATAGAAAAGGTGAACTATACTTTATAAATATTATCTTCTTTTAAAAATTTGTAATGGAGAGAAATTTTCAATAAGCAGTATTTATAAATCATAATGTTTTAAATTAAATAATAAAAATTTCAAAAAGAAAAAAAAATATTAAAAAACAACAGTTTTTTTTTTTTTTTTTTTGAAATTTTTAAGAGAAGACTTTTTATGTAACGGAGGATGTTTCATTGAAATTTCGTTTTAAAAATTTACAATACTTACAAAAATATTTAATGTACACATTATAGAACAAAAATATTACATTAATGATTAATAATATTAATATTATAACAAATATGTAAATAATTGTTGATATTTTATGCAATTTTCTTTAAAGACGCATAGTCAGCTTGTAATATATTAATTTTCTGCGTTTCTGGCTTGATTTGAGAATAAAATAGCTTATTTAACAAAAAAATAATAAATAAATAAATAAATAAAGTATATTGCATACAATGAAGGACGGAAATAAAATTTGGAACATAAGCATACAATTTTCATAAACTAGAAAAAATATTAAAAAAAATGAAAAAAAATTACATATTGTACTTACGCTTTCGTGAAAAATAAATCTGTGCTATAAATATTATCCTGCAGCTAAGCGTGTGAACGATTATTAGCAAATTTTGTATTTCGGCAATTCATGAATCGAGGTCAATGTAGATTAAAATGTTTGATTAAAAAAAGAATCTTTCCAGTTATAATAATTATCTATATGAGGATCAAATCCTGTCGAGACAATTATTGTGTGTAGGTTAAGAAAGAAAAAATGAATAGTACATGCATTTATAATTATGGAAATTGCAACACCATGAAGGAATAATACGATTGAGATGAAAATTTCAGCAAATGCAAATTTTGCATTTGCTGAACAATGCATTTTTGCAACTTTTCATTTGTGTTTTCAGCAATTGATTAACATTCCAGAGTCACCAAGCATGCGTGAGTTGAACAGTGCGTATGGACTACTGCTGAAATCTTATGATTAGAGGGCTTTATTTGCTAATGGTACATTTTAGGTGAGACGTGACAATGTCTCTTCGACGAAAGAGGGTGACGATTCAAAAAATTATTGAGTTCGAAAGGGAAAAATCATTGGTCTACTTGGAAATCCGGGTGTGGACCCCAAGAGACGATGTCAACCCGCGATGATGGGCACCTGTCTGCATGGCGCTGACGAAGCGTACAGTTTCATCTTATATTTATTTGAGAGAACTTTGGTTCACTGCTACAGATGTATCAATTTCTGCTTCATCAAATCATCAACGTGAGATGCACCGTGGTCTGCGTGCACTATGCTTGGTTGATTGGGTTTAACGTTGCAATGTGTACTAGGCAATTGGTAATTGGCAATGATCTAGGACGCAAACCAAATGATCATTCCGAGCCATGCCATCATAATTTCTGCGTGCACGAACTCTTTTCAGAGGATCCCCCTGACTCAAAATAACCAATCCCTGCGTCTGCAGTGGGCTCATGGACATAGAATCTTGCGTGCAGAGACTTTTGTTAGCAACAAATCGTTATTTATGGCAAATCTTATTTTAATCTGTGGTACCATGATGGCCGTATACGTCTTGGACTCCATGCCGATGAACGCTTCCTTCCGGTGTGCGTTATCAAACGTCATTATTTACGAACATCTGGTATAATGGTCTGAAGTGGGATTTCGTACCACGAACGATTTCAACTTCTAGAAATTATGGGTAGTCTAAACAGTAACTGGTACATCAGTGAAGTGCTGGTGCCTGAATTCGCCCCTTTCATTCAAGACTTTCCTAGAGCTATCCTTCAACAGAATAATGCATGCCCACACGTTCAAGACTTCTTTCAGTAAAAAAACAAAAACAAAAACATACAGCTTCTTCTTTGGCTTCTTAATTTTCCTGATATGTTGCCTATTGAACATGTGTGGGATTTCGTTGGTCGTCCTCTCGCACTTGATCCTCGTCCAACAGCTTCTATAGAGGAACTTTGTGTACGCATACGAACAATATGCATTGTTATTCACGAGGCAGACATTCTAAACCTGCATGACTCTATGCCAAGTAGGGTGGTTCGAAAAAATCGATTTTTTCATTTCGGAATCGCGTTACCTCTCAAAAGTTGTAGTTTGGTATCTTCAGTTGGGGAAAATTAACAAAAAAATTCTAAGTTGACATCTTCAGTTCGCGCATGAGGCTGAAAGTTTGAAAAAATATGTTAAAATTTGAAATTTTCAAAAAATAATAAAATTAGTTTTTTTGTAATTTTTTATAATGCAACAGCCATAAATTGTCAGTATATAGCGTAGTTTGACCCTAAAAAAATATTTTATAGCTTTTACATTATATGTTTAGTTCGCGCATACGTCTTAAATTGGGCTAAAATCTTCTAAAATTTGAAATTTACGTGTTTAATGTACAGTAATACATACATAGCATATTTACGTTTCAAAAGTATTTTAAAAATTCTGTTAAGAGCATTACAATTCTTTCGGTACTTTGCGTGTGGCAAAGAAATTTAATTAGCTCGAACTCTGGGAGAACATTAGTATTAATAAGTTCTTCTAGGCTTTGCATTGACACATTTCTCATTATTGGAGGAGGTGTAAGTTTGCACTTGGATCAATCAATAAGTTCAATGTAATTTGAAGCTGCAAAATGGATGGTCGGTGGTTGAAAAGTTCGCACCGATTTCCCTTTTGTCTCTTGTTTTCTTGCTTTTAGCAATCTTCGAAAAGCTAGCTGTCTTACGTGCACTCTCTCATCTAGTACCATTGAAACTAAAAGATTTTCGTTATGACAAAAATACGCATTCCTCTGAATGACAGGATTAATTATTTTACGTACCCTCTCGGGCTGCTGTCAAGTCTTCTGTACTAATTTATACACGTAAACTGCTCCAAACTTTACGGAGGGATGCATTTTAATTCCAAACCATACTGGAGCGTATATCTTCATAATATAGCTGACCAGAAGTTTAATTTCGTCAGAAAGTTTTACTTGAGAAATATATAGTCTTAAGATCCTCAATAAGTTCAATGTAATTTGAAGTTGCAAAATTGATGGTCGGTGGTTTAAAAGTTCGCACCGATTTCCCTTTTGTCTCTTGTTTTCTTGCTTCTAGCAATCTTCGAAAAGCTAGCTGTCTTATGTGCACTCTCTCATCTAGTACCATTGAAATTAAAAGATTTTCGGGATGACAAAAATACGCATTCCTCTGAATGACAGGATCAATTATTTTACGTACCCTCTCGGGCAGCTGTCAAGTCTTCTGTACTAATTTATACACGTAAACTGCTCCAAACTTTACGGAGGGATGCATTTTAATTCCAAACTATACTGGAGCGTATATCTTCATAATATAGCTGACCAGAAGTTTAATTTCGTCGGAAAGTTTTACTTCAGAAATTTACTTCAGTCTTAAGATCCTATTTGCACAAGTTAACCACCTATAGTTACTAAGAGGACCAGTATCTTTCACAGCGAGATCTGGCGCACACTCTCCGGTCTTGACTTCTCGATAAATATTAAGTAAATACTGTTGGTCCTTGTTTAAGTCAATTTGACCACATTTATCTCCTCAGTATTAGTCGTTTCAAAATTAGCAACAAAGCTTTTTTCACAGTCAGTCAACTTCTTGCCAATTTGTCCTGAGAAACTATGCGCATAAGGTACGCCAATAAACTGAATAGACGAAATGGTCAAGAATTTCTTATTTACACATTTCTAGATGGGGAAACAATATTCTGAATATTTCGAATATTCCGAATTTTTTGCATTGCGAGAAATTCGCACTTGATTTCCTAGAATTAGGTCATACACCGAGATTATAGTTGCTGAAACCATCCTCTTGTAGTCTCATTTATTTGCAGAGATTTTTAAATAACTTTGCCCTCGAGAATATAGGCAAATGCTCTAGAATTCTAATACGGGCTTCTAGAACTCGCTTTTCAAAGGGAATAGAATTTATAAGGATGACATGGAACTATTTTTTCTAGAGCTACAATTTAGATTTTAGGTGTCAGTTACAGAATTTTTCCTCAGTGTGCCTAGACAAGTCGGCAATGGAATAAGAATGCGACGGCGCGGCGCGAGCTTTGTGCTTGCCAGTCAGTTACTGTTCGTGTTCATTTTTTGACATTTTTTTTCAAAGTTTAAGCCTCATGCGCGAACAGAATATGTCATCTAAAAGTTATAATTTTTTTTTAGGTTGAAACTACGCTATATACTAACAATTTATGGCTGTTGCATTATAAAAAATTACAAAAAACTAATTTTATTATTTTTTGAAAATTTCAAATTGTAACACATTTTTTCAAACTTTCAGCCTCATGCGCGAACTGAAGATGTTAACTTAGAATTTTTTTGTTATTTTTCCCCAACTGATGATACCAAACTACAACTTTTGAGAGGTAACGCGATTCCGAAATAAAAAAATCGATTTTTTCGAACCACCCTAATGCCAAGTCGTATAACATCACTTATCGCATCGCGGGGGGCTACACAAAATACTGATTTAATACACAGTTTTTTTTTTTTTTTTTTTTTTTTTGAAAATTTAAACATTTTTTAAACTAATACCAGTAGCCTGTGTATTAGATTTTATCAATTTCTGATAATTCATTTACAAAAATTATTTGCAAATTGCTTGTCGTATTTCGTAATGTATCCGTACAAATTATGTGGGCATGGTCCATCACTCACTACATACCAAATATTATGTAAATTATAATGTCATTTGGAACGTAGTCCTTTTGTCCGAGAAATTAATACTACGTAAGAAATTATTAGACGGGTATTATTAACATTATAAAAATGTTGGAGCGAAAGTAATCCAGACAGTAATTTGATGTTAATTTACAGCATATTTTTATTTTCTAGATTTTTCTGCGAAAGTTGCTCTTAAGGAATGAATAGTTGAAATTTGTATATCAAACAATATCACCATGATTTATAAGTCAAAAATAGTATGTTCAACAACTGGAATTAACAGAACTTTATTAAATAGAAACCACATTTTAAACACGTTATTAAAAGATAATTTATTTTTTCCTCTTTAAGTACTTAAAATTATATTGTAGGTATATTGTAAGTTTGTGAGGTAATGTTATGTTAGCGTAATGCTACAAACGGGGTTCGCACTTTACGAATAACACGTGAATGTGCAGAGTTTTGGTATTCAGTTGATTAATGGAGTTAGTTCTTATGATAAACTAAATTATAATTTGCAGTATAATAATATTTTGGAAAGTGAGTTTGTTATAAAAGGAGAGTGAGTGTAAAGGTAGAAGAGAGTTAGTAGAGAGAGGTGGATAGTGAATGAGAAGTAGTAGGAGGTCAAAGGAGTTAGTAGCGAGCGGCTATAGTAGAAGATAGTCGAGTAGTATAGTGGTTTAGGGAATCCTCCCACCAACGAAAGATGAGTAAAGTCGTGAGGGGTAACGTCGTTAAGTGTAGCTGTTGAAATTATTTATGGTTATCTAATTGTGGTTAAAGTATTTATGAAGGCTACCCCTTTAAGTTACAAAGGTATTGAATGTGAATATAGTCTAACGCCCACCTTTTCATTAAGCTCTAAATAAAAGCTCGTTATTTATTTTATAAATCTGACTTTGTCGCTACTTCATAATTTAATTAAGTTAAGCTTAATCTAAGTTAATGAGATCATGACAACCGTTAGGACGTCACAAGTTTTTCAATTTTTTTCTCAACGCATGAAATAAAATATAAATTTTATTTATTTATTTGTTATTGTGCTTAAATCACGAAACGTTTCTGTGGGGAATTTGTAGGAATCCACTCGAGATTATAGCTGAAAAAAGCTTCCTAAGAAGTTCAATTTTATTCAACCTGTATTTCTATACAAACGCTACTTAAGCATTCAGCTTCTCATGAAGCGTTTTTACACAGGTTTGCGCATATTCGAAACAAAAATTAAAATGAATTTCTGTAACAGCACAGTAATTACAGATAACATTTATTCTATACAAGGTATATGGATGATTACTCAAAAGAAAAAAAAAAAATCAACGTTTTATTATAAACACTAATTACGGAAACAAAGTATCAGAAAATGCACACTGTATCGGAAAATGAAAATAATAATAAATCCAACAAATGGACATTATTAATCAACACAGTGGTTTTCCTTCAGCTGCTATTTTTAGTCGTATACTCAGTTTTTGAATTTAATCATAAACATAAGAAATTGTGCAGCAAAGCATATTATGACTTATTAACAAAGGCATAATTTAGAAACAGATTAAATTAATTTAAATCCTACATTAAACAGCCAATATTAAGTCTGTTGTAAAATATTAATAATTGATGCAAAATATTATAAAAGAAATAAAGATATATTGAAAAATTAACACAGGGTATGAATAAATTAAATTTCTATTTATGTTTTTTTTTTTTTGTTTTTTTTTCTCTTAATGTTGACTTTGATTTAAGAAAACAAAATATATAAAATTCCCATTTTAGATTAAACATCGATATTAAAATAACAACTCTTGACATTTTACTTATGCCAAAATAAATTTATTAATATATATATATATATACATATATATTTAAGATAAACATCAAAATAATATATGTTGACATTCCCCTTAGATATGAAATGAGTTCTAAATATTTAAAATGATCGAAAATAGGAAATATAATTTAATAAACACACGGCGTTTAGAAAAAAATGATTAGATTTAAATTCAATTCATTATGACATTTTTTTTTTTTTTTTTTTTTTTTTTTTGCATGTGAAAAAAGGACTTTTTCTGAATGAATCTAATCATATTATTTTGCAATTTAAGATTTAGAAACCAGTAAAAAAAATGATTCCGACTTTCGGAAAATCAGCATGAAAGAACTTCAATATTTTTAATGGAATCAGTAGCATAACTTTTTTTCTTTTTTTTTTTTTTTTTTTGTGATAAATTAAGAGCATAAAAGTATTGTGATAAATTAAGAGCAATACATATTTATTTCATTTCATCTCATTTACTTTTAATAAAAATGCAATACAAACTGAAAACGAATAATATGATTATCTGTAAATGTCATTACAGCATAACGATATGGCGACATTTGTCGCCTAGTTTTCCATAAATTCGACGAAAATACAAAGATTTGAGAAATGCAAATACCCGCTTTGGGAAGCGGGCTCTATAAATTTTTGGTGGGGGGACGGTCAATATTTCTCAATCTACTGACTACCTAAGTTTGGCCTTGTATTTATTTATATTCTTTTTATATTTATGTATTTACTTTTGTACTTTATTTATGAATTTAATTGCTTTTTAGTGCTTTGTATTAATTCAATTCGTTTGCCGAATGGTCTTGCTTCCATATGTGAGAAGATGGGGGTAGCGTTGCCCGATCTAGCCTTTTTTTTTTTTTTTTTTTTCATTCAATAGTCATGAATAATTTTGAGAAGTGACATTTGATATACGCAATAAACTATCAAGCCCCGAAGTCTTTAATCAAACCTTACAAATAAATATTATTGGTTGCTATTGAAAAAAAAAAAAAAAAAAAAAAAAAAGGCCAAATCTGGCAACCCTGGTCGGGGGCTAGCTTAGAGGAGAGATAACCCTAGAGAGAGCATCCCCGAACGAAATATTCTGCCAACATCGAAACCACGTGACTGGGGGACACCGTATTCGGACTGGGGAGTTTTTTACATGTATTTGAATGGGGATCTCTGCTATGCTACCGAAGAAATGGTGAAATACTTCGTTGCATTTGGTTCTAGAGAAAAATTTCTCAATGGAGAACCCATAACCTTTCACAGTCATACATATACTTCTAAACTGTATTCATATAAAATCATAATATTAAAACAAATAGACTTTTTAATGAAGGAAATCCAAATTATTCACATAATCATGTGTTTTATGTACAGTTTTTTGAAAATTTATGGAAAAATAATTTATTATATTAATGTTTTTGAGTAGTTATATGCTTGATTTTTCGTTTTTCATGATTTTTACTTATTATTTTCTTAAAAATTGAGAAATAATGAAAGAAATTTCACTTACATCTTTCAATCCAGATTTGGCGCAATTTGGCGAAATATTGAAACGTCTAATAAGTTTGATGCATGATTGTATTTTTGTGTTTTACGTCATTTTGCGATGTTCGAAAAATAAATGATTGTATTGTTTGCAAAAAGCATAAAGAAATATATTTTATTTTTTATTTACAAATTAGAATTATTTTTTCCCCATATGTACTTTATTATGAATTAGAGATTTTTGCGTATTGACGATCTGTCTGCATTTATAATGTCAGATTAAGAGAATAAAATTTGTCTCTTTATTTCTTACAAGGCATAATTTAATCCCATATAAAATTAACAAATTGTTTCATATAAGAATTTTTATTTAAAAAATATTTTATTATTATAATTTATAAATATTATAATTTATAATTTCTTACTTTGCTTTTCTATGCTCTGTAGAATATAGTGTATTTATTTATTTATGATTATTTTTTTCTTCTTCTTTATTCAAAGGATTTGAAATGATAAGATTTATAAAAAATTTTGCCTTCCGGTTTTCAATGAATTTACAGTTTTGAGGTGATCTATACACTTTTGGAGCATTTTTAGAAAATATCCACCTGTCTCCTGTCTCTTCTGTGTGTGGGGGAGAGAGAGACCAAAAATTTGTGGCTTCTCTATATCAAGAACTAATGCACTAATTTACTTTTTTTTTTTTTTTTTTTTTTCAATCTTGAATTTAGTACCTATCAACTTCTTGTGAAAATCGCCCAATAAGTGGCACTGCTGTGCAGTGATTTCTCTAATTTACGGGAATGCTGTGTTCTGTAAAATTACACGAAACTTGGTATGCGAGAGGATCATTACAGAAATTATGTCAATTCAATTTGAATACATATTGGTCGACAGGTGGCGCTGGTATGATGCAGCTTTTTTCCCTTGTGCAGAAAGGCTATATATCAGCTACTATAAGAAAATTAAGAAAAATGCTTTTTTATGATAAATGCATCGGAAACGTGCGTAATATCTTGTTCATGCGTTTATTTATTTCATTATAATTATTTCTCATGGTGTATTTAAATTCGACCTTTTAAATTTTTTCCCTCTGGTATACATTTATTTATTTACTTTTTTTTTTTTTTGTGGTTGTCTACTGCAAAACGATTACAAGGCATTGCTGATGTTTGAAACAAATTATCCTCTACCTTTTGTCCTAATGATAAAAAAGTAAACATTTTTTCATTCAAAGAAGGATATATTATTCAAAATGCAACAATACATTTCTTAGGATTTAAGCGTAACAAAGAATATTTTAAATAATTCAAAAATTAAGGGCCCTTAAACTACATTATTATTATTTTTTAATATATATTCTTTAAACCTTCATAAATGTACTCAATGTACAATGTACCTTGCATGTTATTTTCATTTAGCTTTCCAAAAGATAAAAACAGATGGAAATTACAGGAAGGAAAGATTTTAAGAGAAAAGATTTTAAAGCCATTGACCATTCCCGTTTATTTTCAGAAAACTTCTTGCCAGATAATTTTCATAAAAATAGATTTGGAAGCACTTGGTCAAAAAAGGATGCAATATTAACTGTATTTAAATTTCCAGAGAATTGTTCCCATTTACATTTGATAGTCATTTTCACGTTTAATGACGGCTCGAATTAACATTTAAAAATTATTTATAACTAATATTTCGAGCCATTCAAGTGAACCTAGCAAAATTATATTTGTAGCAGGTAAAATAATGGAGAAAAATGTTCTGTAATTTCGACAAAGTAAAAGATTTCTAACGGCGAGCTGTAGCCAAATAGGGTTGCCTCCCTGTCACGTGACTAAGGTGAAAATCATTCAATGTTGACTTAAACTTTTCAACCCCACTTTTCCCTGCATGCGCTCTCTATCAGTATCTCTCCTCTAAGGGGGCTAGAAACGTGTTTTTTGGCTAAATAGTCAATGTTTCGGCATAAATTTTCACATTTAATCCCCTACATGGGCGGGGGGTGGATGTTCCCTGAAGAAGGTCCTTATGTGTTTTGGGATTAATATTCATTTATCCTCGGTTAGTTTGCTTATTTATTTTAGTTCCATATTTCCTATTGCTGCAATTGCGCATGGGTATATAAAAACTCTGTTCCAGTTTTGTATATAAAAATTCAAGTTTTATTTCATCAAATTTTTAAGATTTATCTTATATATTTATATACATGTGTGCATAATGTAATATATATATATATATATATATATATATATATATATACAATCTAATGTAAGTGGTTTCTGAAAATAATGTTAAAATGTCTTTTCGCGGGTTTTCTTCCTTCTTAATTAAAACTTTTTTTTTATTAGGTCCTTATAGGTATTTAAATACATTGGACATTATACGATGTAATGTGTATAAATTGTACACGATTTATGAATTAGCAATATTTACTTTTATAAGAAACATTCTGGATTCAAACCTGAGGTCTTTGGGATTTTTTTGTCTCATAACTTGTAGGTATTTTTAATTCCTGTCAAGGGACTCGTTTATTTATTTATTTATCAAATTATTGAGAATGGTGCCTTTGTGTTATACAAGAGAGAAATGAAGTGGTGTGTGGCTAATTTCTATGATACATACTACACATTATAGACTGTGCATATTATTATTATTATAAATATTTATTTATTTATTTATTTTTTTACCATAGTTCTATTTCTAAACATCGCCATTATTAACCTAAGCAAAATTTGTAAATTTAACTATATTTGGATTTATTTATAAATAATTATATTCTTTGTTAATTACTTTTTAATCAGATATATTTCTATGAAATGGAAAAGAATTAAAAAAATAGATGTACACTCCTTCTTATACTTATAAGGACACTTTATGTTTTGAAATAACTAATGTAAAAGTAATTGTGAACAAGATTATACTAAGTGCACTTAATATATCTAAAATTGTAAAAACCAAAACTGCTATATATATATATATATATATATATATATTTTATGTGAAACAAAATTAATAAAAAAAAAATAATACACAATATGTTTTTCTTCACCATTTTAGATGTTCATAATTATAGGGACAATCAAGATTTTTTCGTTTTATTTAGCTTATTAGCGGATAAATTACAGTTGACATGCGAATTTGTTGACTACTGGGCTAGGTTATTTCATATATAAGCATTCAATTTTTCTTGGACGGACATTACTGATAATTCCTCGAAAAAAATAACGTTCATGTAGTGAAGTATGATAAATGTGTTTTTAAGTGGAATGATAATTCTAATCCACCGAATTTCTAATGAAATTCGAAGATCTAAAATTGCTAAAAGAAATATGATCAAACGTTGAACTGCTGGTTCGATAGAAGAGAGATCTGATGCAAAATCAGAGTTGTTTTACAGAGATCGAAGACCCATAATTCCTCTTACTGTTCTACTCATAATGACTGCTGCTGAATTTGCTCGTAATTTTTAACGAAATGTTGGGGTCCACATTTATGCATGTTTAAAATAATTAATAATATGTTAAAATGAATAAAAACTTGTAATAATCAATAAGCATTTTATAGGGGATAGAACGTCTGTGTTAAACTTGAATAAAGACAGTATTAAATGGTAAAATGTTGCATTTTCGGATGAAAAACATTTTATTCTTGATTAACCAAACTGTTTTAACAGTTACTGGCACGATCTGAAAATAGCGAAAGACAAAGCAGATGTTTTAAAGGCAGATATGAATCTGTCATTTTAAAGGTGAATCTATGGTGCTCTGGGGAGCTGTTTCTATTGAAGGCAGAATGGATTTAGTAATTTTTTCTATTGTTATGAACATCAAGAGAATATTGGCAAATTTAAAACGCGAATTCTCAGATTTTTGTTACTTTTTTTTTTTTTTTTTTTTTTTTTTTTGGGGGGGGGGAGGGGGGGGGGGATAATACAATTTTTTCAACAAGACTTACATTTTTGCTCTACTTCTAGATCAACAGGAAATATTTTGAAGAAAGAAACATCTGCATTATTGCCTTTTTCGTGGCCTAAAAGTTGAAAAAACCTTAACGTATTATATAAAGAAAGTGCATGCAAGTGGAAAGCAATTTTAAATTGTTTAAATGAATTTAGAATATCATCTATGCTGCATAAAATGGTATTGAAACTGAATATTAAACGAAATGTATATATATATATATATATATACCAGAGAGAATGTCTTACTGTTTCAAACTAAAAAGAGATCCCCTAAAATATTGATTTAAAGAATAACTGAAAATAAAAAAAAGTACTAAGATTCGAACTGTCCTTATAATTGTGAACGCCTGAAAAATAATCTTTTTGACTGTATTTAAAGTTTTTTAATATAGAAAAACGATAAAACTCTTTAAATATAGTCTATTAATGAAATTCAAGTTAATAAAAAAATATATTTGTTTAAATAATAGTGATCAGTATTTAGTTAATATAGAATCACGGGTGTCCTTATAATTATGAGAACAAGTGTATAATATTTAAAATCGATAATTATTTATACTTTCATTATCATCCAATTAAAAAAAATAATATTAGCATTAAAGCTTTAAAAATGTTTTAATGTTTAAATAAACACCTGCCTGAGTGTTAATGAGAGTTCTAACAGCTAAAGGGGGAAAATGTAAGCAGAGGTCCCCACAGACTTGCAAATACACATTTTTTTTTTTTAGTTTTGATTAAAAAAAAAAAAAAAAAAAAAAAAAGAAATGTTGTGGCCACCACAAGACTTTCTTCTATATTTACCTATACATATTCAATCAGTAACAATAAAAAAAAAAATAAATAAAAAAAAAAAAAAAAAAAAGCACGATTTTTTTCTTTTTTTTTTTTTTTTGTTAAAAGTGAAAAAAAATCGATAACTTTGTTTTAAATTTTTCACAGATTTATAGTTCAACCATTCGTTTTAAAGGTATTGACGAGACCTTTCGAAAGATACCCATCATGAAAATTTATCCCCCCCGGGGGGGTACTTCACCCCAGGGGGGGAAGCGATGCCCCCATGCAGAAATTTTTTTTCCTAGTTACATACTACCATTATCAATAATTCATATTAATTTTACAATCACAAGTTTAAAACAACTCTAATTATGCACATTTATACGAATTTTTGTCCTATGCTGCCATGTTAAAAATTTAGATAAATGCTATCACAGCGCCACCTGTTGAGCTATTGATCCCCAAACATAATCAGCACCAGTTTATGTCGGGGACCAACTAAATACCAAGTTTGGTTAAATTTCGTTAAAAAAAAAAAAAAAAAAAAAAATTGCGAACCGATGCCCCCACATGCACAAAAATTTTTTCCAAGTTAACTATTACTATTATCAACGAGACCTTTCGAAAGATACCCATCTTGAAAATTTACTTCCCCGGGGGGGGAACCGATGCCCCCCCCATGCACAAAATTTTTTTCCTAACTAACTACTACTATTATCAATAATTCATATTAATTTTACAATCACAAGTGTAAAATAACTCTCTTTATGCCCATTTATACGGAATTTTGTCCTGTGCTGCCATGTTAAAAATTTGCATAAAATGCGATCACAACGCCACCTATGAGCGATTGATCCCAAAATCTAATCAGCACCAGTTTATGTCAGGGTGCAACTAAATACCAAGTTTGGTTAAATTTCATTCATTGGTTCGTGAGATACAGCGTCCACAAAAAAATGATACAGACAGACAGACAGACATTTTCTAAAAACTATTAATTCGTGTTCTCCATATCCCAAAACATGTAAATCCATCAAAAAGTGGACTTCGAAAATTTTCGCGAATCCAATACTTTCTCTATATTACATATTGAAGAAAGTAAAAAAAAAAAAATGCATCATCTTTTGAATTATAGGGCACAGTGTTGCAAAATCATATATATTGTACGCCATATATACTAATCACCTTTTTTTTACTTTCTTCTATATGTAATATAGAGAAAGTATTGGATTCGCGAAAATTTTCGAAGTCCATTTTTTGATGGATTTACATGTTTCGGGATATGGAGAACACGAATTAATAGTTTTTAAAAAATGTCTGTCTGTCTGTCTGTCTGTCTGTCTGTCTGTCTGTCTGTATCATTTTTTTGTGGACGCTGTATCTCACGAACCAATGAATGAAACTTAACCAAACTTGGTATTTAGTTGCACCCTGACATAAACTGGTGCTGATTAGATTTTGGGATCAATCGCTCAATAGGTGGCGTTGTGATCGCATTTTATGCAAATTTTTAACATGGCAGCATAGGACAAAATTCCGTATAAATGGGCATAAAGAGAATTATTTTACACTTGTGATTGTAAAATTAATAGGATTTATTGATAATAGTAGTAGTTAGCTAGGAAAAAAAATTTGTGCATGGGGGGGCATCGGTTCCCCCCCTGGGGGGGAAAATCCCCCCCCGGGGAAGTAATTTTCAAGATGGGTATCTTTCGAAAGGTCTCGTTGATAATAGTAGTAGTTAACTTGGAAAAAATTTTTGTGCATGTGGGGGCATCGGTTGCCCCCCCACCGGGGGGGGAAGTTCCCACCCGGGGGGGCAAAATTTCAAGATGGGTATCTTTCGAAAGATCTCGTCAATACCTTTAAAACGAATGGTTGAACGATAAATCTGTGATAATTTAAACCAAAGTTATCGATTTTTTTTACTTTTAACAAAAAAAAACTTAGAAAAATATCGCAATTTTTTTTTTTTTTTTTTTTTTAACGAAATTTAACCAAACTTGGTATTTAGTTGGTCCCCGACATAAACTGGTCCTGATTATGTTTGGGGATCAATAGCTCAACAGGTGGCGCTGTGATAGCATTTTATCTAAATTTTTAACATGGCAGCATAGGACAAAAATTCGTATAAATGTGCATAATTAGAGTTGTTTTAAACTTGTGATTGTAAAATTAATATGAATTATTGATAATAGTAGTATGTAACTAGGAAAAAAATTTTCTGCATGGGGGGGCATCGCTTCCCCCCCCTAGGGGAAAAATACCCCCCCAGGGGGGGTAAATTTTCACATTGGGTATCTTTCGAAATATCAGGTTGATAATAGTAGTAGTTAACTAGGAAAAAATTTTTGTGCATGTGGGGGCATCGGTTGCCCCCCCACCGGGGGGGGAAGTTCCCACCCGGGGGGGCAAAATTTCAAGATGGGTATCTTTCGAAAGATCTCGTCAATACCTTTAAAACGAATGGTTGAACGATAAATCTGTGATAATTTAAACCAAAGTTATCGATTTTTTTTACTTTTAACAAAAAAAAACTTAGAAAAATATCGCAATTTTTTTTTTTTTTTTTTTTTTTTTTTTTTTTTTTAACGAAATTTAACCAAACTTGGTATTTAGTTGGTCCCCGACATAAACTGGTGCTGATTATGTTTGGGGATCAATAGCTCAACAGGTGGCGCTGTGATAGCATTTTATCTAAATTTTTAACATGGCAGCATAGGACAAAAATTCGTATAAATGTGCATAATTAGAGTTGTTTTAAACTTGTGATTGTAAAATTAATATGAATTATTGATAATAGTAGTATGTAACTAGGAAAAAAAATTTCTGCATGGGGGGGCATCGCTTCCCCCCCTGGGGGGGAAGTACCCCCCCGGGGGGGATAAATTTTCAAGATGGGTATCTTTCGAAAGGTCTCGTCAATACCTTTAAAACGAATGGTTGAACTATAAATCTGTGATAATTTTAAAAAAAGTTATCGATTTTTTTCACTTTTAACAAAAAAAAAAAAAAAAAAAAAACTTAGAAAAAAAAAATCGTACTTTTTTTTTTTTTTTTTTTTTTTTTTTTTTTTTTTTAATATTGTTACTGATTGAATATGTATAGGTAAATATAGAAGAAAGTCTTGTGGTGGCCACAACATACTAGTTTTTTTTTAAAGTTAAATATTTCCAAGATAAAGAGAACTTTCTATGTACCACGTCTTTAAATTTGCCTTTGAATTTGCGTTTAAATTTGACAATTCTATGTATTAATAAATACTTTTTTTTAAATGTTTCTGATGCATTATCTCATCAACTTTAAAGAAAATGATCGAATTCGTAACAAAGAGAGCAATTATAACAAATTTTCAAATATTCATTTATTGAATAGGAGTATTAAAAGAATGCATTGGCATCGTGTTCTGAGCTATTCTAAATATTTTAAATGTCTAGGTAGTCGAGAAGCTAGTTAAAAGACGATTGCAATATTTGTACTGGACAAACAAAAAATATAACGAGTTAATAAAACTTGATATAATGACTTTGTTTCAATGGGTATTTTGAAATTTATATTTCGGTTGTTAATTCTATTATGTTCGCTTTAATATTGTACATAACATTGGCGAACTGTGCTCAAGGATATAAATTTGAATAAAGTAATAGTAAATTTATATATTATATTCAATGATATGGGTTCATTTTTCTAATTTGAATTTTGTGTACAAGGGCGCATTAAAATGTATTTTATTTAATATATGTTTACTGAATTTTCAACCGTTTAGGGGTTGTGTCCATTTTGCTATGTTCAAAGTGTGATATGTCATATTTTAGAAAGTATACGGGGAAATAACAAATTAAGCGAATATAAGACCCAAGAATAATCAATAAACGTTTATTCTATTTAAACATCCCATATGAGTCATTTCGTTACAACATTTTTCGTCTTCCCATGTAAACGTTCCCAAAGGAGCATATTTTTTGTAATTTTTTTTTCTTTTAATTTCTTCAATACATCCCATGAGTCATACATGAACCACGAGTTGTAACCCTTTTTAGTTGCAACGTGCTGTTTACAGCTAAAATTTAATTATATCTAGCCTGTAAATACAGCCTGATAGAGAACTGTGAGATATAATTAAAAATAATATATATTTAAATGTATCACAATTTTTTTTATTTGCAAAAATTAATACCAATAAAAGGTATTGTATTGTATTATATTTTAAAGGAAAAAAAAAAAAAAAAACTTTTTTTTTTTTTTTTTTTTTCAGCTTTCGAAAATGTTTATAAAAGCTTGCAAAGGTAATATCATTATACCAAAATGTCGATATCCGTTTGTTTTGGAAACTATTTAAAGAACATTATTTATGAAAATGACGGAAAAAAACATTATGAAAAAACATTATTTATGAAAACCTCGGTTGTTATATGTTCATTTTAAGAGTAGCACCTTAAACATTGGCGATCTGCGCTCAAAGAATTAAATTTGAATAAACAAATAGTAAATTTGTATATTATATTCAAAGGTATGGGTTCATTTTTCTAATTTGAATTTTGTGTACAAGGGAGCATTAAAATGTATTTCATTTAATATACGTTTAATAAATTTTTAACCATTTAGGGGTAGTGTACATTTTGATAGATTCAAAATGTGTTATGTAATATTTTAGAAAGTACATGAGGAAATTGCAAAATAGGCGAATTAAATACCCAAGAATAACCAATAAACGTTTATTCTATTTAAACATCCCATGTGAGTCATTTCGTTACAGCATTTTTCGTCTTCCCATGTAAAAGTCCCCAAAGGAGCATATTTTTTGTATATATATATAAATATTTTTTTTTTCGTTTAATTTCTTTAATACACCCATGAGTCATACATTCACCACGAGTTCTAACCCGCTTTAGCTACAACGTGTTGTTTAGAAAAAAAATTTAATTATATCTAGCCTGTAAATACAGCTTGATACATAATTGTGAGATATAATTAAAAGAAGTAATATATATTTAAATGTATCACCTTTTTTTTTTTTTTTTTTTTTTTTTTTTTTTACAAAATATATATATTTCAATAAAAGGTATTGTATTATATTATATTTTAAGGGGGGAAAAACTTTTTTTTTTTTTTTTTTTTTTGAGCTAGGGAAAATGTTACAAAGGTATTAACATTATACCTAAATGTCGATATCCGTTTGTTTTGGAATTCGGTTTAAAGAATATTATTTATAAAAATATTTAACACTGCTTTCATTGAAAACATAAATGGTAAAAGTAAGTAAAATTACATAAAAAATGAGTTGCATTGCAAAATACGCACTTTTTTCTTTCCTACTTACGTTTTTTTTTTTTTTTTTTTTTTTTTTTTAGCAATTAGCTTCATTGATTCAGAAAAATATGTAAAATTTTTAATATGTTTCTTACAGAATTTTTCATTGTTAAACGCATCGATAAATACGTTAAAAGGCTTTTCTTGTTTCAAACTAATTTAATAAACATAAATTCAATGCATCTTTTTTCGAGCTAGTTCATTAAAACTTAAAAATGTATGTCAGTTACATTAAAATACAAAAACAGGAGGTGAGAAAAAAAGTGGTACTTTCAGCGTGAACATATTTCAAATTTCAAATTAGCTACTTTAATTTTTCGAACTTTGAAAAGACTTTCACTTTTATTCCGTTGAAAAAAATGGTAAAGTTTTGCTGTTAACTTTTAAATTAAAAGTCATTTTTGTTATCATGTCTGTGAAAATAATTAACAAAAATATATTATTTGAAGACTTAATAAAGTCATTTATTAAGAGAGTTACTAGTAAAATATACTAAAACACGATACATAAATATATATATATATATATTATATCAGCTGGAAATTGAAGTGAATAACTTCTTATTAAAAAAAAAAAAAAAAAAAAAGATATTATAGCTTTGAATTAGTTCCTTATTTTAAAAATTCATTCTGCATTTGTATTATTTAATTTTATATTTTATTGATTTTAATGTTTTTAACACTAGAATTACGGAAGGTGTCATTTTGACCCCAAGCAAACTTTTTTCTTCAATGGTTCTTCTATTTTTTCACAAATAGCTTAATCCTTTCTTGACTTTTCCTAAATCAATGTGCTTTTCAAAAAAATAAAGTTTCAAAGAAAACCTTATTTAACTTTTAGTCTTAACGAAGGCTTATACCTAGATATACGGGCTGGTGTCATTTTGACCCCTGTGAGAAAAAAAGATATCTGAATACTTTTTTCCGTGGTAAACTATTTTTGTTTTCACCTGCTAAACAAAAAACAAATCAAAGAAAAGGAAATGATGTGTTTGTACAATCTCTCATCTGCTAGTCACGTTATTTGAATTTTCGGAATGCATTTACTTGTGAAATGAGAACAGATAAAATAGCTTATGTTCGAGAAAACGTTTGTAGATTTTGTTAGGCATTTTGTTTGTTACATATAATAACAATTTTTGATAAATTATTTTGTTATATTTATGTGAGTTTATTATATACTAATGGCTCATAGAAGAGGACTAACGCAAGACGAAACAGTTAAACTGATGCAAGAACTCTCTGATTGCGATTCTGGTTCTGAAATGGAAAACAATTCTTCAAATAGAGATAAAAATGGAACCTCCAGTGATTCAAAATTTGTTATAATGAGAGATCATGTGATATCATCTTCTAGTTTATGTGAAAGTGAAAATGAATAAGTTCCCAGTAATTGAAATTCTGACATAACTAAGAATGTCAAAGCAGGAACTAGCACTATATGCTCAAAAAGGAATAATAAGAAATTCAACGATATTCAGCCAGCTATTTGTCCATGCCCTTTAAAATGTACTTTAATCATTGTAATTTAGTTTAATTTTATTAGATTTTCAAATATATATAATATTATATAGGGAAATATACAGATTTTATGTACAGGGGTCAAAATGACCCCTGCCGTATTTCTAGGTATACAAAGATCGCCATAATTCTAGTGTTAATTAACAAAATATTTGTTTAAAATTTTATCCTTTTAGTCTTTTTTTTTTCCCGATTGTAAACATGTAAGTAAGATTATATTTAGTATCCATAACGTTACGTATTTAAATATCGCATTGGAACTTAAAATAATTTTACAGGTATGAATCAGTTTAAAATGGTTTGAAAACAATTACCCACTGGGCTAACAGAAGTAATAATAATAATAACAATAATCATTGGAATTTTCAATACAAACAAACAATACGTATACTAAATAATTAGAGACACAAAATTAATATTTTATGCTGATAATTAATAACAATGCATACAAATATCGAGTGAGTAATGCTAATAAAAACAATATCATGAAATAAAAGATATTACAATGTCTTATGCTTAAAAATTAACTTAAAATTTTAACCTGATTCATATAGGCACCAAACTGCACTCATAATCATAAATGCATAATGCTACATAAATGAATGAAACAGAAAAAATGAAGCATTTCCCTTAAAAAGTTCTGTGGTTAAATCTGTACTGATAAGTATAAAGGATTTAAGTCCATATTCTTGATTTTTCAGGAGACGAAAAATAAAGTTAAACTAACTAAAATCTAATCAGAAGAATCGAATTAGGAAAAAAAAGATTATGTTGATTTATACCCTATATACCATTCAGTGATTGTCAACCTTCATTTAATAAAGGGAAAACTTGAATTAAATATTTTATACAAAGATTAATTCTAAATTTTTGACTTGAATCTTTTTTTACCAATGGATTTTCTCAAAGACTAAATGACATGGATTTAAATCCTTTATACCAATCGATAGAGAATTTTTTTCTGGGTCTGACTATGTACTTAACTCAAAATCGACATTTTTGGACTTAAATTCCTTATACTTATCAGTACAGAAATATTACCATAGAAAAGAAAAATAAATACCCTCAGTTATATAGAGTAAAATTTCAAGTCTCTAATATCGAATTTATGAATTACACAAAGCTAGATTTATCACTGAAAAAAAAAAAAAATGAATTATTGATTCTTGGCTGAAGTTTTGAGCCCTTGGCTGTTTGATGCTGCCATATAATGGGGAGAAGAACAGTTAAACATTGATGTGGACATGTTAAGATTAAAATCAGGCAGTATACCGCGTGTTTTGTTGTACTTCTAATGCTAAGCTCAGTAAAAGTTGGTATGATTCATATATGGTTTCCCATGCATTAAAGGGTTAAAGCTTAACCATCTGACCGGCTTTGAAAAGGGCAAAATTGTAATGATGATATCACTTCACAGATTTTTCAATGTACTAAAATAATGCTCATATCAACTTGAGATTAAAATTTTCACTATGCGCATGGTTATAATACCCATGACTACCTTTTAATGTGGTCAAACTTGAAAATCAAGCTAAATATCCATAAATATATAATTTTTAAATTACACGTGTATTGTAAAAAAGAGAACACACCAATGACCGGATATATCCGTCAGCGGCGGTCAAATGGTTAAGAAAGATAACACGTTAATTTAAATGTCTATTTTGCGCCTTTTCCTTATTAGAATAAACTTTTACACGAGAATGAAAAGTATTCTGTTATTTTGAATTTGGGTTGCGTATACTTTTATAAACTATTCTATATTCGCTTTAGAAATTAATTATTATTATTTTTTTTTTTACATAAAATGTGGTATATAATATATATATTTCTTACTGTACATGCAAGTAATAAGTTCAGAAAATCATACTTAAATTACTTTTATGCATTATCACCAATAATGGGATTTACATAAAATGTATAAATTTTGCACTATATATAGGTCTTAGAAAAAGATCACTTATTATAATGTAAGGCAGATTTTTTGGTAATATTCGTCAAAATGTGAGCGGAGTTGTCGAGCGGAATTACGAGCAACATTATGATGCGAGGCGTTTTATCAAATATTTATGTCATGTGACATAAAACATTCTTTCATATCAAAATATTTTAATCTCGTGGGACTTAAAAAAAGCATTATTTGGTTCTAATCTAGCCTTTAAATATAAATAGAGGTGCATCGCATATATATTATAAGTAAACAAAAAAAAATTAAATCTTTATTTAAAGTAAATAAATGACTTTTGCTTACTTCTTCATCATAAATATTCCCTATATTGCATTCTTCATAATCATATATAAATTATTTTGTTTTAAATATAATCAATCATGCACATATATTGTATATATATATATATATATATATATATATATATATATGCATTTGAACTCTAAAATATCTGTTTTACACTACTGCTATATTGATTTAAAATTCAAAGTTTAATGGAATCGGATAAGAATTTTGTTTTCGCTCCATATCACCGAATTATTTTAAGTTATTTTAAAAAGTCATTTTTCAAAACAGCGATAATGTCTTTGTTCTAAATCGTTGTATTTATCTTGCGCATCGAATCCATTTATTTTGTGAATATAAAGTAACTCAAATTTTCACTTTATTTTTTAAAATTGCTTCCGAGATAATCTGTAGAAAATGCAAAACAGAATTAGAAAAAGAAAAGATTTAAGGTACGATTATGTTTGACAAATGTTTAGTTTATTTATTTATTTATTTTATATATTTTTATGTATTTTTCTTTCGTGACGTTTTCTTTAGAAATACTCATATGTAAAATATTGTTTTTCTTGCACATTGGAATATTAAAGATGTATACACATACAATTAAATTTACATTAAGTTTTAGATACTGCTGAAAAATTGATAATATGTTGCTATTTTAAAATGTTTCAATTTACAGAATTCTGAAATATATTTCAATTGTTTATCAATATTGAACAGGAATTCATTTGTTTTCTTTAAATTTCTGTATTTGTTAATACTACTCCTGCTAATTAATGCATCATCTGAAAATTGGTTTTTCCATATAATTTTTTTAAGAACCTTATCTAACACTTTAGACATTATATGTTATTCAAGATACTAGATGCAATGACAAACATGTGTAGAAATATAATGGTTTCATTCTGTACACAAAGCGATTTAAATCCTGTAAAATCAGTTTTACCCAAACGTAATCACAAACTTAGTCCCAAATGTAATTAACTTAATAACAAATAAACCTATAAACAACTGTATAAATATTCATGCCGTTATGTAAACATCTGTAACTAAGGATACCACTTTTCACATCATTACATATGATGTTTCCCTCTATGCACTGTAAAAAAAAACAGCAGATTTACAGCATAAAATGCAGACAACATATGTACATAGAGGGTGGAAAATTAGAAAGTAGTAATTTACAACAGACACAACCGTAAAAGAGGCTTTCTTTATAGATGTCTCCGCTGGAAATTGACTTCTGTAACACCAGAATGTACTGGCAATATGGGGGCCAGCATATTTTGCTGCAAAAGCTTCTTTTTTTTCAGTGGGCGTATAGTTATATATATGTATATTAATTTAATTATAATTAGCGCAGTCTAATCCACTTAAAATATCCTAACGAATAATTTCGCCAACAGACGTATTGTATTGAAAAAATTCCATACACCCTTGTAATTTTTGCTTAAGCTCTGAAAAAAACTCCAAGTACTATCACCATGCCATAGAGGTTTATAATATTGAATACTTTTCATGTCTGTTTTCGAGTTATGCTAAAAGCAGTTTCAAACAAACTATTAAAGATAGTGATTATACTTTCTTTTAAGATAAATTATATTTTTTACGTGTTTGAAGATAAAATCCCAAAATTTAGGTTACAATCATTTTTTCACGAAATTATCCTATTAAAATTGTGAGAATGTACATTATTAATGGAAGGATAATTGTAATTTTACGGGAATTCCCAGGAATTTTTGTTTAAAACAGAAAACATATTTAATATATTTCGGACTGAGCCAGCTCGATATTTTTAATATTTAGTATTAGTAAGTAAATAAAAGGGGAACAGTAATACCGTACTTGAATATTTCATTTGAATTTGTATATTGCACAATAACTCGTAATGTATCCGTATGATATCGTGTATATCTCTAAAGATAACTATAAATGGTGAACACGCAATATTAGATTTTTTATTATCATGTTTTAAATAATTTAACTTTGCTAAAAGAAAATAATAAATTTAATTAGTTAATATATCATGATCTAATTCCCCTGTTTATTTATTCCCCTGTGTGTACATTGAAAATGAACGGTTTTCAGCAAATAAATCTTAAACAAATGTACGAAATTTTATCTTAACTGAGTAAAGAATTTAGATCTGTAGGATTAATAATTTAAGTCTGTAAGCCAAATATATATATACATATTTTACTCCATGATAAGACTCAAATTCCTGTACTCCTATAAAACTATACAAGTCGTGCCATTGTGACCTTCAGTATACCTTTAAAATATTAGACCACTTCACTGGCCACAGTTGTGTGTGGAAAGCTAAATTTCCCCCGAGTTATCTCGGGATAGCCGGTGTACTGGTTAATCGGATAAGGAGTTTAAATTCTATCATATTTCACATAATTTTAGCAAAGGAACCATTAAGATAAATAATTTTTCTTAGTGTCCTGTAAATGAAATATAACTTCTATGATTCTCAAAATCCATAAAATTTGTGAGACGGTGACTTATAACCTACAGACCGAATTTCAACTCAATCGAACAAAATGTTTACACATTATCGTTTTTAATCATACGCATCACCCGTAAAATAGAAAAAATCAGTTTAAAAGAACTCAAAACGTATAGATATGCCAAACTTTCAGTCGAATTTCTGTATAATCTAAAAAAAAAAAAATCTTAAATAGTGTATGTTCCAAAAGTAAAATTAATTAGTCTCGATTGAGATGTATCTGTGTAAATTAATACAAGTCTACCAAATAGAGTCTAGAGCTTTGCTTTATTTATTTATTTACTTATTTTAATGAATTTTAAAAAAAAATTCTAAAATACTTAAAAAATCCTTTCTGATTTTTTTTTTTCTCAAAAGAGTCAAAATATCATTTTTTTCTACGATAATATTTCCATTCTAGAACAATGATAAAAATCTGAGAATAAAGTAATATAACCAAATATACAAAAAAAAAAAAAAAAGCTAAAGAATCTCTCAAGGCAATTTAAATTGATCCAGCTGAATAAAATTTTTGTTTCTCATTGTTCACTTCATAAAAGTTTATGTTTTCTAAGAAACCATATTTTCCGTTTGAAAAATGGTATATAGGCATTACTAGCATTTTGAATTAAATATAAGAAGAAAATATAAGAAGAAAAAAATATATATTTTATCCTTCCAGTTATTTCAAATTCACTTTAAAATATATAAAAAGAATGGATTATTTGAAAATTGTGGTAGCTTAAAAAAGAATCCCTTCCGTTAAATTATATATATATGAAAATAATATTTAGAGTTTCTTTTATAATTTAAGCACATAAATTCAAATATGACTAGAAAGCATGTAATTTAACAAATAATTTTAGTATTAAATAAAAATGCAATACATACATATCAAAATTGTATAAAATCTTTAGAAAGGAAGAAAAAAATATTTCTATAAAATGGTTACTATTAAGAAAATTTAAATATAAACCTCAATTTCGATGTCATTTAAATAATTCCAAAATTAAAGTTTATATTTGGATTTTTTCAATTGGAGTGAACACTTTCTAAAAATACTTTATCACTGATACTTTACTAATACTTAATTTTCTAAAAAATACTTTAATAATTTTTATTCAGTGAAAATAATAAGCAGTATTAAGATAGTTATACAACAATGATACCTTTAAATATGTTTTACGTAGATTTTTATTTCCTGTTCTAAGTTTTAGGGGTTGTTTTAATAACTAGTGTTTCATACCTCCTCTTTCTAAACGTGCCTGAAATAGAAAAAGATACAAATTTTATGTTCCATTTTTATGTTCCGAATATATTATAAACAAATCCGAAGAGCGTAAAATGCATCATAAGTAGACACGCAAAAACTCAGAACTGAATACAATTCTGTCCCAACATTTCACTCATTTGTATATCTGCAATATAAATGCGAAGAATGTCCAAACCGATTGTAGATATAGATTTAATTAATAAAATATGTTTTATTTTGTGTTAATGCATTAATTTAACGAATAAAATCTATGCGCGATTGTAATGAAATGCTCGCCCTCTGGTGGGCTAAGGTGAAATTACAATAAACATGCTTTAATTCGGCTTCCATCCACTCGCCATTGCTGCCGATGTTTAGTTTCACATATATTTATTGAATAAAAATGAACAAATCCGGTAAAAAAAGATAACACATACTGTTGTGTGCTACAGTGTAACTCCAAAGGACCAAGAAATCCAGAATTAAGCTTCCATTTATTTCCAAATGACAAATTTAAAATTTCAGTTGCTTCGGCTGATGGAAGTAAAGAATTAATCAGATGATTTGAAGCTAATATTTGCTCAACTTCAGTTAAAAATCTACTTCCGATCGAACTTTGAATAAACTGAAATATTTTTTTTCCAAAAGCAATCAATTTTCCATGATGCAATGGCAGAGAAATTATAGTACGAATATTAAGTAGAATAACAAAAAGAACAATAATAGATAGACGTGGCTATAATATTTACTATCAACAAAAACTGAAAAAGCGCCATCTATCGATCATTACAAACGCGGATAACTTTTTCTTATAAAATAAAAATAATCCTGTTAAAAAAAAAAAAAAAAAAAAAAAAACCTTACATGAAACATTCCAATTGCTTTGCTTCAACGAGACTTATTTTTCATTTGTGAGTAATGTTTTAATCATCCCTTGTATAGTAATATTAAAAATACTTAGGATATTCTTTCTCACTTTCAGTTGCTCTATGGATTCTGCGTGTCAGTTAGACAATAAGTAAATCAAATAAAAAAACTCTCCATATTTGTATATAGAAATAATCTGATCGAATTTTAATGAAATGAATGAATTCACTTTTCCATCCGTATTCCCATTTCAGAAGAATTCGGCCATGTGTCCACTACTGAATCTTTTTCAAAATTCAAATGACACAGTGGTAGTGGTAAACAGGAATGTCTGCTATATTGGAGCATTATTTATCTGTAGTGGATGCTCATAAAATTGCTATTTGCAGTCAAACAATTAAAATTTATAATTAAACAGCTGTATTTTTTTATTAAAATTAATTAATTTATATATTGTTTAAATAATTTTGTCGTGTGCAAATAAGAGTACTATAAATTAGATCGATATAAGCCTATGTGGCGAAAACAAACATTGTTTATATATATATATATATATATATATATTAACAAGGCTGTTAGTATAATATTCATTTTTTCAAAATTTTCACATTCAAATGTTATTACCATAAATTTTATTTACAAGAGTACGATGGAATATTAGCCAAATTTTCAATAAAATACCGTGATTAAAGTTTTTGACGTTTTTTTTTTTTCTTAGAAGCAATGTTCGCTAAAATATGACTCAGATTTTATTGCTTTACTTTCGAAAAATTGTTTCGTAC
The DNA here is from genome assembly GCA_963930645.1 of Salticus scenicus. Classification (NCBI taxonomy): domain Eukaryota; kingdom Metazoa; phylum Arthropoda; class Arachnida; order Araneae; family Salticidae; genus Salticus; species Salticus scenicus. Next base: position 135,468 of record CAWVNO010001443.1, read on the forward strand.
ATAAATCAACGCCGTTTGTAGCATGTTTGCATTTACGACCTTTCACACTTTATTGGAAGCGGAGATTTCATGCTCAATTCTTCCTTTTGCATAGATTTTCCTGAATTTTGGGAATTTTATGTCTTTCAGGAATGAAAAATGCCCTTTCGGAAATTTAATAGAAATCTTAAAATATGGTTACCGGCTCTGTAAGGAGTGTAAAGTTTTTCGAGTAAAATTATAATCCTTATTTTTTATTCATCGATACACATGTAGTAAAGATTTCACTATAATGTTTAGATTTAAACCATAGGAAAGCATTATCATATTTTTAATGGTTTAGTTGTGATTATTTTTAATAGATGTATGTAACAATATGAGTATCTATAGTATTACTGTCGTCGGCGATTTGTTTGAAAACATTATTAAATTCCATACCATTTGAGTCTTTTATACTCTTTGAAAATTATTATTAATGTTCGGATTGTTTAAAAATATTATTTAATCTTGCACCATTCGAGTTTTTTATACTCTTTGAAAAGTATTATTATATATAAATCTCTGATGATACAAGAGTTTCTGTTGCATTATTTGTCAAAGAGAAAAATAATAAAACTTTAATTTAATATGCGTGGTACTTACAATTATAAAATACTAGGGTAAGTGCTTTAGTGATTGACACTTTTCGAACCCTTTCTGATGTTTTTAATGTTCTAGTCATCAGAAACTATTTTTTAGAATTCTTAAGTTAATACATATGGCCTGAAAGACTCTCAGAACCACATATATGTTAAAATATATACATTCGTTAATTATTATTTTTTTTTCATGAATTTTTATTTTGCACCCACTCAATGTTTGAATAATTGACACTGCCTGATTTCCATTTTACCAGTAATTGTCACCCTATGCGCCAGTGTTTGACACTGCTAGTTATTCATTTTACCAGTTATTGGCACCCTATTCTCCAGTGTTTGACATACAACTTAAAATTCTTATATGTAAAATGTGTGCTTTTATTTTTTCTCTAAAAATTTATTTATTAATTATTAGTTGGTTGGTGTCGTGTCCAATTGAAGTCAAACCATTCCATGCGCCAAAATCACGGCGTTAGTAGTTTATTAATTATTTCGGGATATATATCAATCACTGGAGCACATACCGTACAATATATTAAGATGAATTTGAATAAACGTAAATTACAGAGCGGCCTGCCTTAAAAACTTTATTAATGTATGCACGATATTTAAATATATATATATATATATATATATATATATATATATATAAGAGTGTTATCGCTTATAATTTATTTTAAATTACTAATTTGAATCTAAAGTAATTCAATATTTCATTTTGAAATAAAAGAAATAATTTATAAAATAATAATAATAATAATTTTAATTTAATTTCATCATTAGAGTTATTCAATTTAATCTGGGTAATATGAAATTACCTTACCTGCTTATTTGATTGAAATCTAATTTTCATTTAATAATGCAATATTAATCATTTCTGTATTTTAATATCTTAATAGTATTTCTAGCTACTGACGGCTTTTGCTTAGATATCTTATCATGTGAAATGTTTGATGTCACTTTCTCAATCGACATTTAATATTTATAATTTTCACATTAAAGAAATATTAAAAAAAAAAAAAAAAGAACGATTCATTGGCACATTTAGCGCTATGGTTTAAAGCAACGATTTCATCTATCGAGTGTAGGGCTGCTACCAGAAACACATCGAAACGTTTCGTTCTTCGAATAGAGACGTAGAAATACGTTTTCTGTAAATATAAAGTGAAATATAACGTAACAGCAGTTCCTTTTGCTAATTCCATATTTAAATTCTTTGATATATTCTTGATATGCCGTCGTAACTTTTTCCAGAGTACCAAATGATTAAAACCTTAAATTTATTAAAAAAAAATATCATGTTAGTATGAAGTCCGGTTCTACCATCTATAGATTTTGAAATGTTTGTGGAAGCACTCTATATAAAGTACATTACATTGTCCTCTTGAAATAACCGCTGTCAATATTCAAGAAGAATAAGACATTAGGTATAAAACGATCACAAACTGTTTTATGTCATTAATATATTGATATTTTATTGAACGATGATATTTTATTGAACGAATATTGAAATACGGCGGAGGGCAATCCCGTGATCTGCCCCCTTTACAAGAATTGACTTTTAATAATGGTGTATATATATGTCAAATGCGCTAAATAAATACAGGTTGATTCAAAATAAGTCTGACCAATTTTAATAGCACGTAACTATTTATGGTAAACTTTAATCGCTTTACCGCCGGTTTTATTTTAAAAGTGAGACGTTTAAATTACCAGTCTAGCTATTTTTATTAGTGGGAGTAAATTATGGATTCGAAATTAGATCCTCAAACCCGAAACCAAATTTTAAAGCTTTTGAAGGATGTTTGCTCAAACTCTGTTATAAATAAAGCATTTAAAAATCAAAAAAGATATTTTTCTAATGAATTACTATCTAAACTTTGAAAAGAAATAAAATTTGGCTGGCAATAAAAATCTCCAGGGAAAAAATGTCAACGAAAGCAAATGCTTGGTGAAAAAGAAAAAAAGAAGCAGAAAAGACTTATCGCTGTAGAAAATTCACTGCCTCAGAGAACTTTAGCAAAGAAACTACGGGTATCGCAATCGATAATTTGTCGTCAGATAAAGAAAATTGACTATAAAAAAGTGAATAAACCAGTCTGTCATCAAATGTCTGCAAAGACCGTAAAAAAAACTAAGAAAATGTTTTTGACCTCCGTATTTAATGTTACGCAAAGGTAGATACAAAAAATGGATAGCATCAGATGAAGAACTGTTTTATCTGTCATCCACAACTGACAAAACGAAGATACAATGTAATTCACCCGAAAAGCGTCGCAAAGACGCAACTGTTTTGCAAAAGGCAAGTTGGCCGTCAGGTTTTATGGTATGGATGGGAATGTCCTCCCAAGGATTAACAAAACCATTTTTTTGTAGAACCAAAGGCTAAAATTGATGCTAAATACTATCAGAATTATTAAGTAAATCATTAATTGATAAATCACTACAAGGTAAGACTTTAAAGGAAAATAATAATTTCTTCACTTACCTTGTATTTAGTAGTGCAGTAGGAGCTTCTTTCTCCGGCATCATATTGTAGTCCAAAAAATGCTTTCTTCAAAGTTGTTAAGCATTCACTAATAAGCATATATTACAACTAATAATATAAAAAATAATTATTTAAATTTGTTTAAATGAATCTGAAAATAATTCTGTGTTGTAATTAGCTTTATTAGTGTATATTTTAGGAGTGCATTTTTATGCATCCTTTCTAGTTGAGGAAAAGTTACAGACTGCAAGAAGAATTTAAATTACAATTTTTAAGTATATCATTATGGATCATAAATTGTTATATTATATTATATTATGACATTTGAAGAGATTTTATATTATGACATTCAAAATATTAATATCTTATTTTGTTTATACAATCATTAAACTACATTGTTGAAAGAAATAAAACAGTAATTTAGAATAACATGATTTCCCATAAAGTTTGAAATTAATAGTTCTGTAAAATAAATAATGGTTTGAAAATGTTTATTTAGAGAGAAGAAAAAGTTATTATGAGTCTATAAATCTTTCACTTGCAGTGTTCAAGGTCAAATTTGATTATAGATGATATTACTTTGTTTATAGTTCTGAAATAAATGACTGTAAATAAATGAAAAGTTTATGGAGATGATAATACATCTATCAAGAATAAAGTTTTGAAGCACATGATCAAAGAAAGTAAACCTCTTTAACCCCAAGGAAACTTTGTTTTTCACCAAGATTCTGTACCAAATCATACTGCAAAATCAACTATAAAAGGGCTAAAAAATAAAAATAAAAAAAATATTTTTTTTTCCTCCTGAGAAAAGGACACCATCATTACCTAACTGTGCTCTTTGCGATTATTTTTTATGGGGATACTTAAAAAAAAAAAAAAAAAAAAAAAAAAATTAAGTAGACGTAAAGTAAGAACACTTCAAGAGCTTCAAAAAGCAATCGAAGAGGAAGTTGAAAAAATGCCCCTGAAAATGGTCAAAAAAGCTCTTTTGGCTTGGCCTAAAGATTTACGTAAAATGTACTATGCTAAAGGAAACTACACTGAAAATTTCATGTAAATAACTTAATTCAATAAAAATTTCTGATGCTTTGAAATTGGTCACACTTATTTTGAATCAACCTGTATTTCTTTGTTTTAATACACTGGCTATGGGAGAATTTTGAAAATGAAAAGACGGTTAAAGATATAACCCTACAAATTGGAATTCTTGAGCATACCATGGAACGACCGTTATCAGCGAGACTGGTAAAAGTAATTACTGAACATAAAAGAATCAGATATTACACAATTCAATGACATTTCATTAAGGAGATGATGGAAAACAAAACATTGAATTTCAGTTCAGAATATGTTTTTTCAAAAAGGGAAATGTATAAAAATTGCATTTCTGATAAACCCTTTTTAGATTAATAAACTTTGCATTATTTTAAAGGAATACTTTAATATTATTAAGGATATTTTTAATAATTTAGATTAAATGAAGTAGCTTAAGTGATACTTACATTTAAATTAAATTTTATTATGTAAAAGATTATTTATTTTAATTTATAATTAGGTACTGATTAATTTTGGAATAAATTAGATATCTTAAAACAATATATGTGCAGACTTGCTCACACCCTAGTTGTTGACTAATCCCAAGTTGTCGATAGCGTTGTGCTCCTGACCGCTATATATATGTAAAAGTTGTGTTTTTTATTTTATTTTTTATTAATGTTTTTCAAGATAAATAGATTCTTGTGAGATTCTTTTGTGGATATTTAATATAATTTATTGCAGAAATTTTACCGTAACAAAACGCTAATTTCCCAATATATAATTTTTTCATATGGATTTTTCTGGCGTGCATTATACTTCTTAGCCACTACATAACATTTACAGAGTTAACAAAATTTAAAAATGTGACTTGTAATTTAGTTTTGCTTCTAAATCAAAACGTCATTTACCATAGATTTTCAAAAAATATATAAAATAATTAAATAAATAATAAAATAAATTAAATTAATATAAAATAAAATAATTCATTCTAAAACAAAATTAATTTAAATTGAAGAATTTCTTTGAGCCTGTATATATATACTCATATATATTAATTTTACATTTTAAAAGTAATTTATAGTCACAGTTTTACTGAACAATTAATCACCGTTAATTATATTTAGTAAAGTAATATTTAGGATCTTATATAAAAGAAATAAAAGCGAAATTATTCTCCTGAAATATTAGTTTTGATAAGAAATGTTAATATATTCTTTTAATTTTTGTTTATTTATTTATTTATTTGAAATCAATTTTTTTTTAAATAAACACATTGAAAATAGTCTGATGCAGTAAATTGCTACACATTTAAAACGCAAAATGTTTAAAATTAAATATTTTAAATAAAAAATATTGTCGCTTTCCTATAAACATTGCTTATTTTTTGCAATACATTCCAACGTCATATTTCCCTTAGATTTTTTATTTATTTATTTATTTATTTATTTTTTATTTATTTTTTTTTTTTTTTTTTTTGCCAATAGTAGAAAGTTATATTATTTTCAGTTAACTTAAAAAAAATAAAATAAATAAAAATAAAGAATAAATAAATGTTTCGTGAAATACAATAAATCGTGCTTTGTTATATTAACAAAAGTACTTGCTCTCAAAATTCTGCATTATTGGCGAGGAATCACTATCGTAGATCTGATTATATCAGAAATATGTCTTTAATACATTTATAAACATTCATGAGTTATCATTGCATTTAAAATTAAAACAAAATTGAAAGTTAGATCTTCATTATATGTGCGCTAAATATTCAATTAAACATAGCTAAACTAACCGTGGATTTTTCTGGTGTGCATTATATATCTTGTTAGCCATTACATAAACATTTAGGGATGTTAAAAAAATTTAAAAATATAACTTGTAAATTACTTTTGTTTCTCAATCAAAACATCATTTACCAGAAATTAAAAAAAAAAAATCTAAAATAATTAATTCTAAAACAAAAATAATTTAATTTGGAAATCGAATTTATTGAACAACCGTATTTTTCAAATATAGGTGTTTTCAAATACTTTTGTGGATGTGGGTCACTGATTTCTCTGCTAAAATGCGACGATTAACACACAATTTCATTTTAGTAATGCCTTATTAATTTATAATAAATTAATTAATGACTTTAAGTTTATGTTTGTAAATTAATTTATAAAATAATGTAAATTTCTGATAATAAATATTATTATTATTATTATTGTTATTATTATTATTATTATTATTATTATTTGGTATATTTAATGCTTGATAATATTTAAATGTGCACAAATAATCGATAAATTCATAACTAAATATTTCGTTAATAACATACAGTATTTTTATAGCGAATCTGTATTTTAATCCTGTAATGTACATCTAATCATACAAATAATTTTCTCTTTCTTTTACAAAATTTTGTTGCATTGTTTTCAACTTTAAATTTGAATCTTCAAAGAAAAGTTATAATAATGTATGTAATAATTGGTTCATTAGGTAGCATTATTATTTGAAAAGTATTTGTTTCTCACAATGGAATTCAAAAATTGTTTGTTAGAACACAACAACAGAGCAAATTAAACAACACAGTTGAAATAGCATTGAACATATTTACATCGTGAAATAATAAAAATATTTGTATTTCTTCTTTAAATTAAAACTTCTGCAGAACTGATTTTCTGTAGTATATACATTTATTCTGTGAACACGAAACTTTACAGTTTCTGTCAATACAGGTTTCAGAAACTATTGTTTGATAGGGTGTTCTTTGTTTCTCCGACTTATACGTAAAGATTAATCTTTCAGCTTTTTTTTTTTTTTTACTATTGTTACTTTAATGAAGAATTTTATATGTTAAAAATTTTAAATTTTTGTACAAGCAAATAAATTGTAACATTTGCTTTTTATGGTGATATATCTAATTTAACAAGTAATCTATAGACTATACTTTATAGTGCTATAAGGTTAAAAACATATAAAAAGGAATTTATGAAAAGAATTCCCAGTGTACTCACAAGGATCCAACATATGTACGAAAATTTAATGTCATTACATGGCACTATGTGCTACATAAAGCTATTGTTTTTCAAGAAAGTATTGTATGTCACGCTGTTGCTGATTTTGATTATCTTTTTTCGTAGTCATCACTTCTACAGAGTGTCCTAAAAGTTCCAGTATTGACGATGATGTATTTTTTATTTACAAAACAACAAACCTTAAAACGATTATTTTTATGCTAATGATAAAAAGCACATTTAAAATAACGGAGAAAAAAATACAGAACTAACATTTATAATAAATGTTCAAAATGTCCACCCTTTTCTAGGAGGCAAAGCTGAACTCGTTTGCGCATGTCATTAGAAACGCGTTTTAATATGCTGGGAGTGCCTTCTTGTAGAGAAACCTGTACACACCTGCACAGAACCTGTATTACGAAATTGTCGAACGAGCTGATATAGCATATTTTTACTCGATATTGCATCATCTGGATATTTATATCGCCAAACATCTTTGCATCTTTTATACGATATACATTCAAAATAAGCTTCAAACAGCGTAATTCTCTGAATGCGTGATAAACTCGTTTCACTATGAAGAACAAAATAACATAAAATTTTATTCTCACACAACTTCAGCGAGAAAAGAAACTAACGATAAAAATTAAAGAATTGATGTAATAATAAGCAGATGATAAAATTTAATATTAAAAAAAATCATGGACACAATAAGTTCTTTAAGTTGGAGTACTGGAACTTTTAGGACACTCGGTATTATCAATAGTTTATAACTTTTTAATCTGCTACCAATCTTAAAAAAAGGTAAAAATGATTATTATTATTATTTTTTTTTTATGATTCAGATCTGTTATCGGCTTACATATATAAGCAGTACACTAACATTTTACTTTACTAATTTTACTAAGTACTGTGATAAGTTAGCATGCATGAATTATTTAGCTTGTATGATTAAATATTTCTCATCAGTAATTAAAAATTCAAATTCGTATTTTTATATGTTCTTAAATAAATGGTAAAATGGCTTTATAAGAAAGAAATACATTTTTATATTATCGGTAATACAGTTTAAGCATGAATGTATGCTAGTCTTCATAAAATTATGTGCACATATCAAGCAAAAGTAATGAAATAGCATGGATTTAATAAAGTAGTATCAAACTTACTTATATTTGCACGGTTTAGCAAAAAATAAAAGAGTTTAAAATAAAACAAGTATGCTTTGGCCATCTCGAAGCTTTTCTTTATTAATAATCAGTTTAATCAACATATTTTAAGATGTAACGATGTTGAAAATCACAAAAAAGGAGTAATATCTGCATGTCCCTAACTTCCGGCTGATATATACCCAAACGAAGTGCACATTCATTCGCGTAATGGTTATCTGATACATTATGTTTGGTGCATTTCCACGCGCACACTACAAATAGACGTAACTCAAAATCAGAAATTTTTAAAACACACATTATATTTTTTTTATAAGAAGACATGTTATAAGATTTGAGTTATGCCACTTTGGCATGTCATAGACATCACGGACTATACAAAAATAAGTCCTGTTTGCTGCCAGAAGTCTACTGTAGTGACAGAAAATATTCGTAATCTTCAGGGAAAATAAGTTGACAGAAATTTTCTGCAACATAATAATACATCGGCAGGAAAATTATTAAAGCACTAGCAATGATTCTTATTTAAAAGATGTGCACATAATTCTGTTTTGTTAAGTAAATATTTGTCGAGTCATTGTCTTAGTATTTATGCTGTTTATAAAATAATAAGTTGAGGTTAAAAAATTAACGATCAAACTTAAAAAGAAAAAAAAAGTGTGGATGTGTGCTTTAATAATTTTGCTGCCGACTGTAGGTGTTTTATTAATGTATCGAGTAATTTGGTGCTTCTTTAATGCCACGATTTCCTTATGCAAAACAGATATATATATATATATACTCATCGGATAAAATTAGTTTTAGTAGTTGCAGATTATATCTCTGTACAGAAGAAATATTTTTTTTGACAGATTGAGAATACTTTCACACTAAATTTCTGTATACAGAAATTTTCTGTAGAAAATTACTGATATTCCCTGTTTTGCTTGGAGCATTTTTGCAGTCCTCCTACAAAATAAAAATAAAAAAATAAAATAAAAAGATTAACTCAAAATTGCAATAAGCACGATTTTACATCTGTTTGTCGTGTAAACGATGATTGATGTGCCATGGAAATTAAGATATAGCCTTTAAATTTACAGAGTAATTAGAAGCACATCAGGTCTACCTCTTAGACAAAATACATTCAAAGTATATCAGCACAGTGTTTCATAGTGGTCCTTTCATATACCAAGTTTTGTGCAATTAAATATAGTATAATCAGAAATAAATCCTACCGTCCACGTAGCAAATTACAGCTTAGTATCACTTATAATGAGTATACATTAAAATGAAGTTGGCATAGTGTTTAATAATAGCTTTTTCATATACCAAGTTTTGTCCAATTACATACTATCAGATTCAGGTATATCTTCTCCGTTCATGGTAAAAATTCAAACATAGCAACACAATCTATCTACGAATATGCACCCAATTCGAATTAGCGTACCATATCAAGTTATGTTTGACTATAAACAACGACATATCAAGTTATGTTTGACTATAAACAATAGAACATGAGCTTACATAGCTTACATTTTTATTTTAGAAATATAATTCACTACAACTTGTTGCACGATTTGCTCGAAACGTAGGTAACCAATAATGTATCTAAAGGCGCAACTAAATATAATTATATATAAGATCTAGCAAGGCTACCTACTTATTTTTATATGAAATAACATCCAAATATTTAACGGATTTATGGCTGTATGTTTGTTGCATTCAGTAGCTATTTATACATCTACTTGTGTGAATTTATGTCATTAATTTAATAGTACTGTATTTTTAAACTTTCCTAGTGTCCATTTATGTTTCCTCTAAATAAATGCGTTAGACTCCAAATATTGCGTTCCGTTAAGTTCAAATTTTATATAGTAACTAAGTTATTTTTTACAAGATCTTAATTATGGATAACAGAGTTATAATTATTAAAACAGCGGTTCAATATTTTTTTTTAATATTTCTGAATGCATTAATTTTAGATAGGGATATTATAATTATTCAGATAACAAAATATGTGACCATATTTAGAACTATCTCTCTCTCTATATATATATATATATACATTTAATGTTTCTAAACAAAAATTGGATTTAGCCTAGAAGCGAAATTATTACGAACTTTCAAACATGTACCACAGTCTATTTGGAAAATTTAAGTGTAAAATTTTGCAATGTGCATTTAGAATGCACACTAAAGCTAAAGAAATGTAATATTTTGCTTTTATTTCCAATTAGTTTTCAAAACAATAAAAATAAATACAGGGCGTTTAGTTACATAATTACAGCAAACCAATGTTAGAGGTAAAAAAAAGATTTCAAACAATAGAATTCTGTAATAATCTTTACATGAGATGTGGCCTGCGCAAAGGCCTGGAATGAATTTATTCCCGATCGTAAATGACTTTTTTTTAAACTTATATAAATAAATGAGATATAAATATAGATAACTGATTCATTAATTATAGCAATTCCTTAAAAATAGAGACCAGCGCGCAGTGCGCATGCGTCTGCGCATCCGAAGGCAGTGGGGACCCGGTGCAAGATGTTACCCATTCAGATTTTTTATTTCTTTTCTTAAGAATAAAAGTCCATGAGTGATAACATACAACCTTGAGAATTTATTAATTATAGTGTATTAGGACGGGCGCGAAGGGCGAGTAAAGAATATGTGAGCTGCGCTCGCATGTTAACATCGTGCATAGCCCTGCTGCAGTCATAAGGGACCCAGACGGAAAATTACACGAATGACAGATTTTACTTTCTGTATTTTATTCGTGTTTTTAGATTTATATTAATAATGTGATTCGCAAGGTGGGACGAACAAAATTGAGCACGCTGCGTGCACTGGCCTCCGATGCCGTAAACAGTGGGAACCTGGAGCAGATTTGTACCCGAATGTAATTTTTCTTTTTTTTTAACTTTTAAAAATAAATAGCATATAAATATTAATAAGTGATTCATTAATTATAGTTATTCATTTTAAAATAGTGACCCGCTAGTGGGCGAATCTAGCTAGTCTGTTAATAAATTCACAAAGTCATTTAAAATTATGTACGCAACTTTCACACACAAGATTCCTTGAAAATTATCAATCTTGATCAAACTTTTCTAGTTACAAACATATTATAGCATCAAAATACAACTTTTGGATCGCCTAAAGTTATTTTTGTTTATTTACTCTAAGTGAAACAGACAAAGATCAATCGTTAAAAACTTGATTTCGCTATTCTGGAAGCCTCAAAACGTGTAAATATATAAAAAGCACGCAATGAATATTAAGTTTAAAAAAGAAAAAATACATTATAAACCAAATGACTATGAGGAAATAATTTCAATTCCTGAGCAGTTTTCCTGGACAGAATAAAGTATTGTAATAAAACACTTTCCCTAACAATAAAAAATAATGTTATGGCTTAAATACTGGCAGTCTTGTATACCTTTTGAATTTTATGTACCAAACGTATGGTGAACATAAATATAATCCTATATGAATAGCACACGGCATAACCTGAAATACACTTCCATCAATTTTCAAGTATTGCCGTAATAAAATCTAGTTTATTTGTGTAACTCTGTAAATGAACAGTGAAACACTTCCTCACCATTTTCTACATAAAAAATGCTTTTACGTATATAAAACGTATATATACGTTTCATTTGGTTTAGTGAAATCTAATGATTTTACTTTCCACATTGGTGTAATGTATTGGAGTTCTTTGGGTGTTCCTGTACACGAACCATTTGCTTGATCTCAACGAAAAGTTCAGTGTAGCATCCCTATATCATATGCAGTTAGAATAACAAGTTTTGACAGTTTGCTATTATTTGTTCTTGAAATATGCTGTCAATAGACACACTCACAGAGAGAGACACACAGACCAACCGCTAAAAACGAGATTTTCTGGATTCAGGGGGACTTTAAAACATGTAAATAAGATAAGACCTCAATTTCGAAAATGTGACCCCAAAAGAACAGTTTCTCTAGCATATATTTTGTCAGAGAAAGTAAATACAAACATGTATATCCTAAATAATATTTGTGTAGACATTTTAGAATAACTTCCCATAAAATTACGGTAATGATTTTTATTTTTATTTTTATTTTTATTTTCCCGAAATATATTTTAGCCCTAGAATAGAACCAAGTGCAGTTTTCCATTTTGTATTCGATAAATCTTCAAAGCGTATTAAAATATCCTACACATATTACTTTATCGCTTTATTTATATTGTAATGTATTCTTCAATAATAATTATGGTCGTCATATGAGAAGTTCAAATTGACATTCTTTAATAATAACTGTATGAATAACCTTAGATGTCATAAATAATTCTAACTTCGTCATATAAGCAAGAAACTATGTTCATCAAAGAAAATACACGTAAGATAATTCTAAAAGTATGAGCTTGAAATATTTATTATATTCTTTCTAAAACAATTAACTTCAATCCCATCCGTTTGATTTACGTTGAAATTGTAATTATTATACGACAATTTTCTGCACTTAAATATTCTAATTAATTATAATTGAAATTCCAGGCGATAAAGAACTATTTGCGATGTATAATTGAAATTTAATTTATTGTTTCATATATATATTATTCAATACACTGTAAAAAAAAAACTGTCGAAAAAACGGAAAAAAATTGTCAGCCAGGACGCCAATCATAACCCGTTTTCTTCACAGAAAAAAAGCGTTAAAAAAAAAAAATTGGGAAAATCTGTAAATATTTCCGTAAATACTTCTGTTAAAGTAACGTAATTCTTCTATTAAAACAATGTAATTCGTCTGTAAGTTCAACGAAATTTGACTGTTTAAAAAAACAGAAAACTCATTTTTAAAACATTTTTTTCCTGTGATGTAAACAGATCTCTTTTTTTTTTTAAACAGTGACATTCTGTTATATTTGCAGAAAAAAATGTTACTATAACAGAATTATTTTAAATTTTTTGCAGAGAAAACATGTATTTTTTACAGAAAAAAAAGAGAGATTTTTCGTAAACTTACAGAGTATTTCTGCTAAAATAACAGCTCTTTCCTACAAACATAACAGAATTTCACTATTTAAAAAAAAAAAAAAAAAATCTGTTTGCATCACAGAAAAAACTGTTTGTAAAAATGAGTCATATTCTGTAATTTTACAGAGAAATCATGTATTTTTTACATAAATAAATATAGATTTTTTTCCGTACATTTACAGAATATATTCATTAGTTTAACTGTTGTTATCTGTAAACATAACGTATAACAACAATTGTTTAAAAACAGAAAACCAGTTTTAAAAATAGTTTTTATCTGTGAAGAATACAATTTTTTACTGGCATCCTGGCTGACAGTTTTTTTTTTTTTTTGTGTGTATGTGAGCAAAGGTTATGCAATCTTTTTAGGTCAACAAGCTGGCCTAAGTGGTATTTTTCAATAAAACCCACTTGAAAAAACTCAAGTGTTTTTTATCAAAATCCTTATTTTAAAATCCACTTTTTATCTAACTTAAGCTGCTATCACACGTACTCTCATGCGATCAGCAGTATCAGAGACTTTCTCTCCCGAAACCACCTGAAACAGGTTTTTCGAGAGACAAACAGTCGAAAACGCATTGTGTGATAAGTTTCCCTTTCCTACCTTTGTCAATGACGAACTTATGACTGACTAAATCTCCTACGCTAGATGTTAGCTCGTATTCAACCAATCGGAGTGTGAGAAAATCAGAGTGTGTTTAAAACATGAAATAGTGAGCAATTAGTAGCCAATTGTTAATGCCTTTTTGAATTCATTTTAGTCTTCAAAATAACCCTATTACCTGATGCTCGATTATTCGGAGAGGTATTAGCGTAAAGTTCAGAGGGTAGGATCTTCTGTGTGATAGCTGCTTTACAATAAACATATAAATATACACCCATAAACATATAAATATAGCATCATTATGACCACCCTGTTAATAACATGTAGGATCACCTTTAGCCTTCAAAACTGCCAGCACCCAAGTGTAGGATTGACTCTACAAGGTACTGATAGATAGTCTGATGTATCTGGTATCAAGCGTGCATCAACTGGTCCTGCAATTCCTGCACATTGCAAGGGGGTAGCGTGACAGCACGAATTAGGTTTTCCAGGTGGGACCACAAATGCTCTATTGGATTAATGTCAGGTGAATTTGGAGGCCAAGACATGAGTTGAAAGTCACTAGAATGTACCTTGAACCACTCCATGACGATTTGACCCTTATGACATTGTGCATTATCCTGTTGGTAAACACCATCCCCTGCCGGAAATACTGTTGTCATGAATAGGTGAATCTGGTCTGCAATCATGTTCATGTAGTGCACAGACACCAGGGATTGTTCTATGCTGATTATGGGTCCTAATGTGCTCCATGAAAACATTGCTCACACCATAATGCCCCTGCCACCGGTTTATCTCCGTCCATCTGTGCATCCAGAAGTGAGGGTTTCCTTTGGAAATTGGCGTATTCGCACACAAAGTGATGGACCAGAAAACGAGATTCGTCAGACTATGCGACTTTCATCCATTCTTCTAATGTCCAATTCCGATGTTTCTTGGCCCATTGCAGACGCAACTGGCGATGACGTTCCGTCAGTGCAGGGACATAAGTAGGCCCATACACAGCAATGTACGCTGCACAATGTGTTGTGAAACACTGTCTGGGTCGCCACTGTTGTAACTGGTGGTGATTTCGGCTGTTGTAGCTCTTCGGTTATAGCGAACAATACATAACAATATCTGCTCTCCTCTGGAATCAATGCATCATGGGCAACACACTGCTGGCCGGCGACTTGTCATTTCACCATCCATACACCACTTTTGATATGTGTTCACAACAACTGAACATGAACAGCCCACTAAACGTACCGTTTACGATTTTGATGTTCCCAGTCGCTGAGCCATAATGATTTGACCTTTATCGAAGTCTTATAAATCAACTGCTTTTCTCATTATGTTGCTAATCGCACTATATTTGGAAAGACAATGCATAGCCGCTTTATATACTCCAACATCAGCTGTACACGCGCAGTAGTTCTGTTCCTGGGTGAGCCCATTATTACAGATGGAAGGTGGTCATAATGTAATGACTCTTCGGTGTATAACAAATATTATATACATTATTAGAACATGAACAAAGAATTTTGAGAAATATTGGAGGTTCTCAAACTACTCTGTAGAAAAAAAAAATCCGGAAAAATCCCCCATGGAAAAAAATTATAATTATCTTATTATATCAGAGTAAACATAGAACACAGTAAACAGAGAACATCAGAGTAAAAAAATTATATGTATAAAAGCAAAAGAAGAGTTGTTTGTTTATATAATAAAAACTGTGGAACTCAAGGAATGTAAAATATAAATAAAAATCAATTTTAAAAAATAATTCTGTAAACTTTAATACTGCAACACTGTTAAGTAATGTAGAGGGACAATAATTAAAACTATTTTATGAGAATCTATTGACTATGAAACATTTAATAAAACAACACTAAATAATTATTAAAATCCAGATTTTTGTTGTAAAGGGCATATAAACAGAATTTTAGAATATTTAAATAACAGTTATTAATTATAAAAAGACTTTATATTTGGACTCTGTATTTGGATATATATTAGTAATGAACATACTATATTATATAGTACATTAACATAGTATGTTAGTACTAAATTATACAACATTATATTTTTATTGTTTATGTTACAAAAATTTGGTGCATAGTAGTAAATTATGCAATATTATATTTTTATCATTTATGTTAAAGAAGTCCAGTGCATTAACATGTGCAGGATTTAAAATGGAAGAATATTTAAAATAAGAAAAATGTGAAAAAAAAAAATGTGAAAATTTTACCTAGTAGTCATGCAATTACTATTGTGTTCCTTAGCAAATAGGCACTACATTTAAAATTTCTTCCACGATTTTTTTTTTTTTTTTTAATATATATTCTTTATGTGACAGGGAAAAAATGGGAGTACGCTTTTTTTAATTGGGTTAATTATACATGCACTCTTATCATTTTTTTTCCCTTTTTTAGTGGCATACTGCTAAAAATGTACAAAGCCCATAAGCTAAAACTTTTAAAAAATTAATTAGCTGTAGTTTATGCCTAAAAAGTTTCACAACTAAGTTTTATAACAACTAAGCAAAATGAAGTCAAACTCAAACTAAAGTGCATCTCGAAATCCCACAGGCAGGTGATTTTTATCAAATAAGTAAAAAAAAATGAAGAGAAAGGAGATCCCAAAGAAAATAAATAATAAGCATATGGAATTAAAATATTAGTGTATTATAGCAAAGAAATTTAGTACAGTTTCGTAGAATTTTTCTAAAAATATTAAAAACACAAATTCTTTCTCAAAAATAGAGACATTTTATGCTATTTGGTATTTAAATTCAAATTTTGGATCTATTCCTTTGAATTATCTTGCAAATCTTATTAGGCAAGCTTAGAATTAGAGTTTGAAGAATGCATGGCTGAATTAGCACCATCACTCTGCTCTCTTATTATTTTAATTTCTGACAAAAACTTTATCTATTATTTAAAAAACAAACAGACAAAAACTTTTTTCTTACAGCCACACATTCTCCCAACTTCTCGCCCTGAACATGTCTGATAAGAGTTTTAAGATAATTAAAAGATACTGATCCAAAATTTGAATTTAAATACCAAATACTCGAAAAGTTTTCATAATTTTGAGACAGCATTTTTTTTTTTTTAATTCTGTAAAACTTATACTATATTTCTTTGTTATAATACACTTATAAACAGATTCCATATACTTATTATTATTTTTTTTTTTTCATGATTATTGCTTCAAGCTTTTTTAATTCTTACTACTAAAAAATCACCTGTCTCGATAATTTTCAGATGCACTGTATGCCAAAATATATTTACACTTAAACCCCAGAAGCAGAACTTCCTGTATTTATCTGAAGCAAAACAAAATTTGTCTGCAATCCAACATGCCAATATATATATATATATATATTTTACTACAATTTATCAGCAATATATTAAGAATTTAAAGGCAAAAGAAAAAAAAAAACAAAAAAAAAACAAGCAATTAAAATTAAGATATTTATTCAAATTCGTAAATACAACATTTTTATTCAAATAAAATATATTGATTAACCTATGAATATTAACATCTGAATACATAAATTCACATTGGGAAAAAAAAAAAAAATCAATTTGCATATAAGTTTACATCAACATAGTACATCAAGTCACATAAAATACAAATTATCAACGCAATCAATTATCCATTCTGATATAGATTTCTTCAAATTCAAAATTTTAGAGTTTATAAAGTCTTTCTTTTTTAGTTCTGGATTTACTTTCGACCCTCGATTTGGGTTTATTCCTAGAAAACACCTGTAAAAGAAATATTTTTTTACTTTAGCAAGTTAAATAAGAATAACATATTAAATTTTTCCTATGTGAATAAATAAATCTATTTTAAACAATAAATCTGTATGCACCATTACATTGAAATAACATTCTCAAATTTGATGTCCGATATTGATGTCTTGGATGCTTTAGAAAAAAACTAAAATGATTACACTTACTGCAATGCTACTCTCATATGAACTTAAATCACTCAAACTCAGTTTGGTAGTATATTTAATGATAAAGGGCAAAACTGGAAAAATTCTTTAGAAGGCCAGTGGCCAGTATATCAATTTCATCAGTAACCACTTTGTTAATAGCTATTTTTTATATCATGAGAGTAGCAAGTTTATTATAAAACACTTTTTAAAATAATTTTATTTCAATAGAATTAAAGTATTTCCTCTTTAAAAGTATAGATACAAAAACTTTAGATGACCTACATTACATAGCTGCCAACTTTGCAGCTTTAATAATAGGAAGATTTCTACGCCACAGAAAGCAAATAGGAATTTAATATATATATATAGAGAGAGAGAGGTGTGAGGTGAGAATATTCTCTGAAGCTCCAAATTCAGAGAATCGAGAATATTCTTAAATACTTATTCCATGACAGAAAGCAATCAGTAGCAAATAACAATTATTCATATTAAAATACAAATTTACATTTTTTTAACGCCTATAGATTTGCATTTGTAACAAAACCATCACTAAAATTTGACATTTAAAGAGAGTATTCTTTTCATAAAGATTTTCTAAAAAATTAAGAACGTGTTATACCTCTAAAGAATGTGTTATACCTCAGACATTTCAGTTTAAGTTTTGTGCCAAAAGTTAATGAGGCACCAATAAAAAATTGTAGAAAAATGAAAGTGTTTGGCATCACCCTGTAAAAAGTAAGGCTTGAAATGCAATCTGGCTGTAGCATGTGATTACGGGGCTCTTCTTTATAAGCTGTATAATTTTTTATGTCTCTACCACATGCAATCAGGGAGATATAAATGCTTTAAAAAATTGCAAAAATTTTTTGTTTTACTTTTTTAGCTATAACATGCAAGGTATTAAACCTAGCGCAAAGCTATTTTCAGGAAACCCAACATACAATATTAGACACTGCATACTGCTGCAATCAAATTGAAGAAATATTAAAAATCTAATAAAATATCAAAGTATTTACTAAATAATTTTTAACTGCACATGTGTAAGATTTAGCAAAATTTTATTTGCATAATTTAATAGAAAAATGTATTGAGCTACTTACATAAAAACTCCAAACAAGTATTACAAAACCCCAAACAGAACTTAAAAAATTCTGTGCCATTTAATGAACTGAACTAGCAGGACTCGCCCACTAGCGGGTCAGTACTTTCAAATGAATCACTATAATTAATGAATCACTAACAGTAACTTTTAGTCTTAAGAAAAGAAATTTAAAAAAAGATATCATTTCTGATCGGGTAAAAAGTCGCCCCGGGTCCCCACTGCCTTCGGCAGTGCAGTCCCGTGTGCGCACAAGTTAAGGGGTACACACGCTGCACGCACATATTCTCTCCCTGACACTTTGTGCCCCCTAAAAAAAAAAAAAAAAAAAAAAAAAAAAAAAATATATATATATATATATATATATATATATATGTTCAGGTAAAAACTCACACCGGGTCCCCACTGCCTTCGGCAGCGCAGTCCCATGCACGCTGAGCGAGCTAAAGTTAGCGGTTACACACGCTGTGGGAGCTACACACGCTGTGGGTATTCCCTCCCTGACTCTTCGTGTCTCCTAAAAAAAAAAAATCATTTCTGATCGGGTAAAAACTCACACCGGGTCCCCACTGCCTTCGGCAGCGCAGACCCATGCGCGCGCACTTGTGAATGTATATTCCTTCTCAAATCGAATTTTTATTACTAAGAAAAGAAAATTTAAAAAATCTTTTCTCATTGGTTAAAAAGTCGGACTGGGTCCCCATGCCATTGGCAGCGCAGTCCCATGCGTGCTGCGCGCGCACAGTTAGGGGATACGCGCACAGTGCACACCTATTTTATCCCCACCCTTTCAGCCCCTCCTAATTAACCTACATATACCAATTTTGAACGGTCTAACTCAATTAGCTGATATGCAATAAAAACCTAATCAGGACACCTCAAAACGTGTAAATCTGGTGAAAATGTTCGATAATATAAAAGAACTTTAAAATATCTTTGGAATGATGTATTAAAAATAATTTAATCATAATTAGAAATTGAAATATTGAAATTTTAAAATATTACAGCGCCATCTGGCGGTAGAAATTTCTTTAATCTACTGTTCAATTCCAAATCAACAAAGCTTTCTAATAATGCATTAGTTATGAAATTATTTTAATTAGTAGCTGAGATACAAAAGAAAACCGATTCAAGACACCTCAAAATGTGTAAATCGGGTGAAATCTCGAATTCATCTTTCAATAATATAAAAGAACTTTAAAATATCTTTCGAATGATGTATTAAAAATAATTTAATCTTATAATAAATAGAAAAAACGAAGTATAATTATAATTAAATACATTTAAATAAAAAACCTAGTTATTTAGTTCATGCGTCGTTTTAGATCTTTCGAAACCGGGCACCCGGTCCTCTTCAGAAACGAACTTTTGTGCTTGAAACTTGAAATTGAGTGTTCCTCTGTTGATTTTTCAGCAGATGGCTCCATGCTCCGTTTGGGGCTACTGCGCCGCTGTCATTGCATACGTCATAATTCGTAGATATTTCGATCAATTCACGGTACATCGCATAATTATAATTTTCATAATCGGCAATTTTAGTGGTTTTGTCAAAGTCTATTTTAATATTTTGTTTATTATGTGTTTTGGCCAAGGCGGTATTATATTTTCCGGGTTTTTATGTCATTTTTATGTTCGTTAATCCTAGTTTTAATCTTTCGCTTAGTAACACCAATATATGAGCCGGGTTTATTTTTTATTCGGGTTCATAAAAACCGGAAAATATAATACCGACCTGGCAAAACACACAATAAACAAAATATTAAAATAGACTTTGACAAAACCACTAAAATTGCCGATTATGAAAATTATAATTATGCGATGTACCGCGAATTGATCGAAATATCTACGAATTATGACGTATGCAATGACAGCGGCGCAGTAGCCCCAAACGGAGCATGGAGCCATCTGCTGAAAAATCAACAGAGGAAAACTCAGTTTCAAGTTTCAAGCACAGAAGTTCGTTTCTGAAGAGGACCGGGTGCCCGGTTTCGAAAGATCTAAAACGACGCACGAAGTAAATAACTAAGTTTTTTATTTAAATGTATTTAATTAAAATTTAATCTCCAAATAAAATGTAAATTTTTTCGAAATTTGATGAAATTTGAACTGCAAGGCTGTCTTGTGATGTTAGGGCTGTATACGAAGTTTTGTATGCGACATTGAAAACTGAAGCCTTTTCAAAATTGCAATTTTTAATCGCAGTACCAAAACACGTGACCTCATTAAATACCAGATGTTTCTCTTTCCGTTCAAGACTGTAGACAATCGTCTGCAATATTAAAATTGTTTTGATTTGTTGCCATCATTTTTTTAGTTTAGTTAATTTTAAAAAATCTAATTGTTTGATCAATAAGCCATTTAAACCATCGGATTGAGAAAAGTCGGCCCTTTCATTTGATACCATATTTGTAACGATACGACTGATATTTCTAATTTATTTTCCACTTTTTCCGTAACAATGTCTCTTTTTAAGCAAATAGCTTTGAATTCTCAGTCATTTTTCAATCGACATAGCTCAACGTTTTAATTAATATCTTCGCTAACTAGGGTCGCATCGCTTAGTGAATTATCGCAATGTTCAGATGAAGAAATTCTGCGTCTGTCGACACCGGTTTCGAGGCGATGCGACCATTAGCGCCGGAGCTTTAGCGCTTACAAGGCATTTCTCACAGACAGACAGACGCGTACGGATTTTAATAATATAAGGAGATGTCAGCTGTTCCCCCAAAAAAATTTATAAAGTTTTTTTTTCATCATTTATTTACAATCATTGAAAACTGTATTACCATTCATTGAATCAAAATAAAAAAGTGAGTAAAACCCCTTATAGTTGAGTTTTTTTTTTTTTTTTTTTTTTTTTTTTAGGGGGGGGGGGGTAGAAGAAACTGGATAGCAGTTCATTCTATAGCATAGAACTTCTTGAGTTTATTAAATTTCGCTAAATCTCACACATGCATTGTTAAAAATTTAGTAAAAATTCTCATATTTCATCAGATATTTAATTTTTTTTTTTTGATTGCAGTTTGCTGTGTCAAATATTGTATGTCAAGTTTCCTAAAAATAGCTTTGCTCTGGGTTACCTTGCATGTTATAGCAAAAAATTGATTCTGCATTTTTTTTTCAAAGAAACCTTTACCTCTCCTTGATTACATGCGGTAGAGACAAAAATTTACATAGATAATAAAGAAGAGCCTAAAGGGCAAAACTGGGAAAATTCATTAATGGCCAGTACTGTCAGTTTCATTAGTAGCCACTTTTTTAAGTTAGTGGCCACTTTTCACATGATAAGACTATTTCTTTCAGAGTACAAAACGCATTGTCACCATTTTGTGGTATAATTACCACAAGAAAAATATGAAAATAAGAAATACATATAATAAAATTAACACAGGGACACTGAAATTGTAATTATGCTCTTTTTAAAAATCCTAAATTGAAATCTGCTTAGGGCTGTAATAATAACAGCAAAAGTTTTTATATTTCAGATAATTTAGTAGTACCTTTTTTTCAATTTATTTAAGTGAAATAAGCTGTTATCATTCACAGTTCACATTGCTATTTTCTAAGTAAATGAATGATTCATCATCATCACAACCTTTTACATGGTCATGTTTACAGTTAGCAGTTTTATTATTTTTTTCTTATTTCTAAAGACACACTTTTTTAAATGATTTTATTTCAATAGAGTTAAAATATTTCCTCTTAAAAAGTATAGATATGGAAACTTAGCTGCTTCATTAAAAATAATTTACTTAGCTGCCAAATTTGTAGCTTTAAAAATAGGGAGATTTCTACTTTAAAATGGGAAGGAAAAAGGAAGATTTCTACAAAAATTTTTTGAAAAATACACATTTAAGTCAAACCAAATTTTGATACACACATTTGTCAAATATCTTAAATGGGTAAAATATACACTAAATACTATGGAGATAATAATGGAAAAAGACACTGCTTTGCAGGACATTTGATATTTAACTGCTGGTTGAACTGGAGCGTACATGTGTGTGGGTGGGTGGGTGGGGGGGGGGGAGGAATACATCCATATACTTCTTTATAGGTTCTAGAATCTAATGAAGAAAGTTTAAAATGAATATTTACATTTATGTTATGGATGGAGAAAGATTGTAAATCACAAGGCTTCAGTGGAGCATGTGATTGCTAATCATTGGAGGGGGGGGGGGGATTACAAGAATTATGAGTAAGATATATTAAACAATTCTACTTCTTTACAGATTCTAAAATCTAATAAAGTAAGTTTAAAATAGATATTTATATTTTTGCAACAAATGGAAAATGGTTAGAAATTATAAAGCTTTCTATAAGCTGTGTGATCACAGATTGTTGGGGGGGGGGGGGAGTCCAAAAATTATATGAGTGAGATATATTAAACAATTCTACTTCTTTATAGATTGTAGAATATAATAAAGCAAGTTTAAAATGAACATTGACATTTATGCCATGGATGGAAAAAGATTGGAAATCACAAAGCTTAGATTCCCTATTGTCGCTCGATTTTTATAATCTTTTAATGATCACAAAAAGTGGCGACTTTAGTGGCGATCGATGCATAATTTTTAATCGCCATCTTTTTTTATTTAGTCGCCACGTGGCCGGTGGCGACCGTTAATTTTGCCCTTTAGAAGAGCCCCATAGCCACATGCTGCAGCCAGATTGAATATCAAACCATACTTTTACAGGGTAATGCCAAACACTTTCATTTTTCTTTAAATTTTTACTTGTTCCCCCCTTTCACTTTTGGCTTAAGAAACATGCTCTTTACATTCCTAAAGTTTTAAAACGATCTGTTTAGTACTTTTTGAGATATTTTTAAAAAGTCTGAAATCGAAAGTGCCGGGTCATTTATGGAAAGGTAGTGTATGTTCTATTTAAATTAAAAACTATAATAACAAATAGCTTAAAAATGATATTAATTTTATTTTGTAATTAACTTGTTACACAAAATTTAGAATCAAAGTTAATAGTCAGTTTCATTTTTCGATAACAGATCATTCAAGCTACCTTCTGTATACTGACAACCCATGCAGTTATTTGTCATCGATATTACTTATGTTTAAATTCAACTGTTTCTGTTTTTATTTTAATAATTTATATTGTGTGCCACATATGTCAATTTGTCACTTCTCTCTATAGAATAGAGGTGCACAACCTGCGGCCCGGGGGCCACATGCGGCCCACTAGCCATCAATTTGCGGCCCGCGGAAGGACAGATATTTTAGTATGCATTAGTCATCAGTAGGAGAGAAAAAATGAAAAAGAAAGAAAGGAAAAATATTTTATTTATTGCATTTGCAAAACTGGCATTTAGAAAAACTTTTTCTTGTTGTTGTTTGCGGGGGGTGGGCGGGATGGGGGAAATTGTTGGTTTATACACACATTTCTGTTCAAGTGCATCTTAAATCTTTTCACGGCATAAAGTTTTAAACATCCCTGTTTTAATAATCCGCATTGCTCTTAACCAGTTTAAAATCCACTGCTGTAATCAATTATTTTTTGGTTGGAGGGGAAGGGGGAATAAATTTCATGAAATTTCAGTATGCAAAATTTAAGCATAATCCATATAATAAAATTAAAATTCGAAGATTTTTTACTAATTTTACTGTAAATATGACCAAAAGAATATTTGGAGTAATTAAAGGAGAGACAGAATTTATAAATTATGGTAAGAATGGAGAAAGAAAGCACACATCAATATTTAATGTTTTTCATACATATTATTTTAATTTGCTCGCATGTATTGTCACCGTGTTCTGAGCTATCCTGAAAGTTTTAAATGTCTAGCTAGCCGGGAAGTTAGTAAAAAATCTATTGCAATCTTCGTACTGGTAATGCTGCCGAAGGCAGCAGGAACCTGAAACAGTTGGCTAAAAGTATTTAAAAAATGCTTTGTCCCTGTGTTCTGAACTATTATGAAAGTTTCAAATGTCTTGTTGACGGGAAGTTAAATAAATTTTTTGTTGAATCATACAAACGCTGCCAAAGGCCGTAGGGACCTGAAACAGTTGACTAAAAGTATTAAAAAGATGTATTGCCACTGTGTTCTGAGCTATCATGAAAGTTTCAAATGTCTAGCTACTCAGGAAGTTAGTGAAAAATCGATTGCAAGCTTTGTACTGGTAATGCAGACAAGGGCAGCAGGAACACGAAACAGTTGGCTAAAGCTAAAAGTATTTAAAAAATGCATTTTTGCTGTGTTCTTAACTATTCTGAAAGTTTTAAATGTCTGAGCTAGTCGGGAAGTTAGTTAAATAAATTTTCTGTTGAATCACATAAACGCTGCCGAAGGCAGTAGGCCCCTGAAACAGTTGACTAAAAGTATTAAAAAAATGTATTGTCAACATGTTCTGAGCTGTCCTGAAAGTTACAATGTCTAGCTAGTCGGGAAATTAGTTAAAAATCAATTGCAATCTTTATACTGGTAACGCTGCCGAAGCAGTTGGTTAAAAATATTTTAAAAATGCATTTTCACCGTGTTCTGAACTACTCTGAAAGTTTCAAAGTTATAGCTAGTCGGGATCGGGAAGTTAATTAAAAATCAATTGCAAGATTTGTACTAAACAAACAAGAATTGAAGTTAATAAAAACATGGTAATAACACATGTATCTTTATGTTATAGTATATACTTATTATCTTAAAAAGACTTATTACAAAAGATATGGCTTTGTATAACAAAAAAAATTATTGCAAGGATATTGAGGGAATTTTCAGAGGTCTGGTCACTTTCTGCACCCCTGGAAATGAGCTGAAAATTTTTTGCTAACATGATTGGTTGAACATTGATAAAGTCACTTTCAATAAATTGACTATCTAAACAGTTAAACGTACATTATAAAACATTTTCAGGATTTTTCCTTCCCCACATCACTCCTTTCTCGTGCACCTATCATAACATCATGTTCAAATTCATTTTAATCTTAACAGCATGTCACTGCAGAAACAAGAATCGATCTAACAGCTTTGACAGACAACTGTTATGTTACATAAGCTCTACCGATCCTGTTGTTGCGTCCCTCTGATTGGTTCCATGTCTCTGTTATTTGCATATGTACTCCTTTACTTTTTTTTTTTTAGGGGGGGAGGAAAGAAGGGAAGATTCTGTTTCTCAGTGACATAATTTTCTTAATTTCTACATGCATGTATAACTGAAGTGCTTCCCTTCTTTCTTCCCCCCCCCCCGCCCCCCCAAAAAAAGGTAGAGGAGTGCATATGCAAATAACAGAGACATGGAACTGAACAGATGCTGTATCATCCACTGGTTGGCGATTTTTTTCAAAATGGCACTGAAATCACACCAAAATGCCATTTTAAAAAATCAATGCCATTTTAAATCACCTGTGATTACCGAAGTTTTTTTTTTTAACCACAACATAAATTTCAAAGAAAAGTAATGGTTTAAATATGCAACTGTAATACAAAATATGCAAATTTACTGATTTTTTTTTTTCCTATGAAATTATTTAAAACTAATATTTACATAGATATCACAAAATTCTGAAAAAAAAAGAAAAAAAAAAAAAAAAAAAATCGGTAAAATTACGTATTTTGTATTACAGTTGCATTTTTAAATCATTTTTACTTCAAATTCATGAAGTGGTTAAAAAAAAAACTCCTGGCGTCAATTTTTGAAAACACCATAAAAAAAAAAGCTTAACTGATTTATCAATTAACTGAAATATCTACACCCAAAATATCTTAACTTTTCAGGTGTAAACATTATATTATAATATAATAATTTTTAAAATAATGAAAGAAAAATTATCGCGGATCTAGGAAAATTGATTTTGAATTTAAGCAACATTTAACAAAAAAATTACACTCAAACACATAAGAAAATTATGCAAATTTTAGTTTTTCATGGGGGGGGGGGGAGAGACCTCCCCTTGTCTTAAACATTAAAATATAATAATTTTTAAAATAATGAAAAAAAAAAATTATTGTGGATCCTTGAAAATTGATTTTAAATTTAACAAATAAATTACATTCAACATTTAGCAAAAAAAAAAAAAAAAAAAAATTACATTCAAACACATAAAATTATGCAATATACTTTAGTTTGTCAGGGGGGAGACCCCCCCCCTCCATTCACCTTTTCTTAAATATTAAAATATAATAATTTTTAAAATAATGAAAGAAAAATTATCGCGGAACTATGAAAATTCATTTTAAATTTAATCAACAACATTTAACAAAAAAACAAAAAAATAAATAAAAAATACATTTAAAACATTAGATTAATTATAAAAAATAATTTTATTTCCATAAAAGAAAACACACACCCAAAAAAATATTAAAAGAAAAAAAAAATTAAGATTAAGGATCAGATATCTTGTTTCATGCATTTTTTAAATGAATATACGCATTGGAATTATTACATTGGTTTAAAGGGCAAAATTAACGGTCGCCACCGGCCACGTGGCGACTAAATAAAAAAAGATGGCGATTAAAAATTATGCATCGATTGCCACTAAAGTCGCCACTTTTGTGATCATTAAAAGATTCTAAAAATCGAGCGACAATAAGCAATCGAAGCCTTGTGATTTCCAATCTTTTTCCATCCATGGCATAAATGTCACTGTTCATTTTAAAGTTGCTTTGTTATATTTTACAACCTATAAAGAAATAGAATTGTTTAATATATCTCACTCATAATTTTTTTGGACCCCCCTTTCCCTCCCCCTAACGATCCATGATCACACAGCTTATAGAAAGCTTTATAATTTCTAATCATTCTCCATTTGCCGCAAAAGTATAAATATCTATTTTAAACTCGCTTTATTAGATTCTAGAATCTGTAAAGAAGTAGAATTGTTTAATATCTTTTACTCATAATTCTTGTAATCCCCCCCCCCCTCCTCCTCCAACGATTGGCAATCACATGCTCTACTGAAGCCTTGTGTTTTACAATCTTTCTCCATCCATAACATAAATATAAATATTCATTTTAAACTTTCTTGATTAGATTCTAGAACCTATAAAGAAGTATATAGATGTATCCCCCCCCCCGCACATGTGCGCTTCATTTCAACTAGCAGTTAATGATCAAATGTCCTGCAAAGCACAATCTTTTTCCATTATTATCTCCATAGTATTTAGTGTATATTTAACCCATTTAAGATATTTGTCAAATGTGTGTATCAAAATTTGATTTGGCTTAAATGTGCATTTTTCAAAAATTTTTGTATTTGCTTTCTTTTGTGTAGAAATCTTTTTCCTTCCTATTTTAAATTAGAAATCTCCCTTTTTAAAGCTACAAATTTTTCAGCTAAGTAAATTATTTTTAATGAATCAGCTAAGTTTCCATATCTATACTTTTTAAGAGGAAATATTTTAACTCTATTGAAATAAAATCGTTTAAAAAAGTGTGTCTTTAGAAATAAGAAAAAATAATAAAACTGCTAACTGTATTTGCACATGACCATGTAAAAGGTTGTGATGATGATGAATCAGCTGATTCGTTTACTAGAAAATATCAATGTGAACTGTGAATGATAACAGCTTATTTCACTTAAATAAATTGAAAAAAAAGTACTACGGAATTATCTGAAAGATAAAAACTTTTGCTGTTTTTATTACAGCCCTAAGCAGATTTTAATTTAGGATGTGCAATTTAGGATTTTTAAAAAAGAGCGTAATTACAAATTACAATTTCAGTGTCCATGTGTTAATTTTATTATTATATGTATTTTTTATTTTATTTTTCTTGTGGTGATTATACCACAAAATGGTGACAATCATTTTTGCTGTCTGAAAGAAATAGTCTTATGTGAAAAGTGGCCACTAACTTAAAAAAGTGGCTACTAATGAAACTGACAGTACCGGCCACTGGCCACTAATGAATTTTCCCAGTTTTGCCCTTTACATTGGTTACAATAAGGAACTTTTAAGAGTCCACTTTCTTTCAAAAATTACAAGAACAAGTAATTATTTTTAACTAATTTACAAAAAAACATGCGATTACCGACACCATTTTTACTGAAAGTAGGCCTATTAGAAGAAAACCTGAATCCCGGCATAGTAAGCAAATGATCTTTCTTGGTATTTATCAACACATTTAGATAACACCATAGTCTATATAATATTTCTCTAACCCTAACGTGGACCAGTTTCAATTATTTTCTGCCGAAACGATACAATATGAAATGATAAAAAAATAATATTTATACATGAACAATATTTAAGAACGCGGACTTAACTCAATGGACTAATAGGAAAAAATGACGATATTTGTCTGATGAGATTATTTTACGATAAAATTTTTTTTTAAAGTTGTTTCTTCAAAATCTTTGCAAACGTCCTTTTAAACCTAGCAATATTTTAAAGATATACACAGAATATGAACTTTTGTGTCAAATTGACTAAAAAATTATAAAAAATATAATCAAAATAGGAATTATTTTATTTTATTTATTTATTTAAATATATATATATATACTACTAAAATTAATAAAAAGTCATCACCAACATGACAACAAAAATTTAAAAGGCATCGTGAAAGTCCTATATTAAAATTGTACTGCCTGTGGAAGTATGAAAACTGGGTCGTGAATCATGAATTTTATTTAGAAACCTTTCTTTGAATGATTTTGGTTTTACTATTGTACAATATTAATTTGGTTTTATTAATAATTTGGTTTCTGGTAAATTAAAATTTTAATTAGGTGGTGAAACTGGTATAACATTTATGAGTTTCAAATTTTAAAGGTAAATAAGAAATAAAATAAAATGTGAATATTTTGCACGGGTTTGCTAGTAAATAATAATAATCATGCAAAAAATAATAAACAACATAAAATAACAAAGAAAGAAACAACCTGACCACGTGCAATCCTAATTCCAACCAAAGTGCCGGAAGCAGGTACGTCCTACCCGGCTGAAATCCAAATAGCTAATGAATCTACACTCACAGAACGGTAAACCTGATTGGAAGAATCATAAGGGTTGCCACAAAATGCACACCACATTTGGTGAGAAATCGCCTCATCGCTTGGCAGTGAAAAACGGCCCTTGGCGACAGTGGATGATACAGAATCTGAGCCCAACAGGATATATATATATATATATATATTGTTTTAAATTGATTAAAAAATACAAGTTACAATACCAGGGATTAATCCAGCTTTTAAAAAATGATACCCCATTTGTAAATTTATAAAATAATTTGTGAAAACATCAAGTAAGCCTAGCGGCAGAAACACGGCGACATAGTCGCGGACACAGAAAAACAACTTGTGGACAGTTTTTGTCTGCCCTGATAAAAAAATTTGTCTGCAACTTTCGAATAACAATTCACTTAAAAAAAATTTCTGTATCAAAACTAAAACTAATACTTTTATTATTTATATTGTGTTGTGTCAAACATTGCTATAAAATATTTAATTGAATGAGATGAATGAATACACAGAATTGTTTATACTATATTGTTCTTGTTGCGAAAAAATAGTTTTCTTATAGTTTTTAGCTCGTTCGGACATGCCATTGTTATGTAATCTTTAATACGTTTATCATTTATTAAGTTTGTTTTTATTAATTTAAATTAAAGCTAAATTTTCATTAAAATAACTCCTAAGTATTAGCTTATACCCTTAATTCCTAATTGAAATAGTTTTTTTAAATGTTTTCAACACTTACTTCATTCAGCAGTTCATTACTGTTTTTGTTTACACGCGATTGACTAGAGAGATCATATTGTTATAGAGAGTCTTGTCACAGAGCGCATACTTTGCGTTTCTCCCGTAAGGTGGCCTCTGTCATCCGTGTAACATTTTATTCAACCACTCAACCCTCAGACGAGACATCGTTATTTTCATTGGTTCTCTTGAGGGGTGTGTGCTTTTTCTGTCAACCGCGCTGTTTGTAGTAATTTAAATGAGTTTTTATTTTTATTAAGCGGTCTGCAGGAGTAGCTGGGTTCACTTTTCTTTTTGACCTATGCTGCTGCTGTTAGTCAATATTATTGGAATAGCACTTTTTTAAAAGATGTGGATTAGAGTTATAGAAAGTTTCTTTTAATGCTGTGATGAGGTTTTTTCATATGTTTATTCTTCCCTTTCTCTGCTCCTGTAGACCGGTATACCATCGCGAGTTAATTTATCTTTTTGAAATTGATTAATTAATGTTTTTTTTTTCTGACTCACTAGAAATTTTGAATTTGTTTTTTTGGTTTTGATTGTGCCTTGCTTGCAATAATTGAACTTTGTTAAAAGTAATCTTAAGGATATATTTTTCTAGTTTCAATCATCTGTATTAATCATGAGAAATATATTTTTAGAATAGTTTAGTGTTTCCAGAATAATTTATCCAGCTGTTTCTGCTCCATGTGGCAAAAGTTTAGAATTGTTCCTGTCAAATTTAATATCTTGTTTTTTTTTTATATTTTTTAATAAACGTTAGTTTTAAATAGACTTCAATTTTTGTGTTCAATGTCTCCTACACTAGCAATTATCACTTTTATATTTTGTGGATATGTAAAATTAAATATAAATGCAATAGCAGCCACGCTAAATTGTGCAGCTCTATTTTACAGATATTTTACTTAGCCTTTTTAATTTTGGAAATTAATTGAAATTTAAATTAGAAGTTTTTCTTAAATGTTTTTTTTGAAATTGCTATTTTGAGATTCTTTGCAAAAGGGGGGAAAACTAAGTTACATTGTTGCTTTAATATAGCAACGTAACAGTTCTGCAGTAAAATTATATTTGTGTATCGTTGCACGAGATCACCACTGATGTTAAGCTCCCCCCTCCCCCCTTTTCCAATCAGCTTTCAGGCTTTTTGAGTGTAAGCCATTTTCACCCCTGATTACACGCAAATTTTGCAGACAGATTATAAAATTTTAAAAGCCTGTTGCAGACAGCTACAAAACTTTCTACCACTGGGCAAGTAAGTTTGTGAAAATTAATGATACTTCAGAACAATTAACTAAAATACATAAAGCAGTTTTTTTTTTTTTTAAATACATTTAAATAATAAAATGAAACAGTTGTAAAAATAAATATATATATGGGCGAGTTAAGTTGTTTCTTATATGTAAGATAAGTAGGTGTTTACTTAGATATTTATCCAGTGGCGCACTCAGAATTTCTGTCTGGAGGGGGCTGAAGAGTAATTGGGTCCTACAGTATAGTAATAGGTTTATGTCCATATATGCAGCAACGGCGGCTAATGAACCGAAAATAGATGAAGAGCTGAGAAATAACATTTAAGTAGTTTTAATGCATAATTTTAATTAAAAATACTCATTTTATTTAAATGTAAATTTATACTCTATAAATGAATACAATGTAAAATATTAGGTGAAATGGCTCTTCACCTATTTTCGGTCCATGAGCCGCCACTGGTACGCAGACATATGCATAGTAAAGAATCTGTTTTAAATGTTTCTTTTGAAATAATGAATGAATGAATGAAACTGAATTTAAGTTGAATAGCACAATTGTGAAATTTATCTCCGTATATAATGTGCAAGTAATTCGGTCAGTTGGGGTTGAAATTGAACTTTCGAACATAAAGTTGTAGATTCAACTATGATCAAAAACTGTCTACGATCAAAATCTTCTAGGTCCATCTACGATCAAAAGAATATGACAAGCTGGTGAACATAAAATTTACTCGAAATGAAATGCCCCCACCCAAATATTTCCATTGAAAATAAAATTTGATCAATTTTAATACCCTTTTGTGATGCTTTATTTGTATATGCAGTAACACTTAAGTAATTAAGAAATCTTAATAATTATAGCCAAATAAAAGCTGCAGTTGTTATAAGTATGAATTAGAACAGAATTTCAGTGTAAATTTTTACATGGCTATTTTTATTTAATTATCTGGTGTGGGGCGATGCTCTTTCAAGGTTCGATTAACAGAAACAAATCGGACGTGCAGTCTTCGTGGGGGTAAGCCAACACAGCAAGCAGGGGGCAGAACCTCTTAATATCCTAAAACATATATTACTTAGAATAGTTTGTTCAGTTGGTAAATATTTCAAGCGTTACCTTTCTGAGTAATATCATTACAGGATATTGTATTCCAATAATATAATATATATTTATGAAATTTGAATTTTTATAACAGGCAAAAATTTTATTATCCAAGAACGGAGCTTAAATCTCAGTGACATCAGAAGCAAAAATGAAAATTGTGCTTGGACCCTACTGTATTTTCTACATACTGTTACAAAAAAAAAAAAATAATAATAATAATAATAATTAACCCCATCCTCCCAAGCATCTGTAAAATATCTCAAAATATTATTATCAGGGTATTTTCCTATTTTGAACAGTAAACTACGCTTTGTGGCATTTCTCTAAATCGGTATATTTTTAGAAAAATATTTTACTCATTTGTGATCAGATCAATTAAATTTTATCTTCAGCAATTGATGCGAAATTTCACTAGCATGTATTTGTACTAGATGCATTTAAAGGGTTTAACACGAATATGCAAAGTCCATTTTTAATTTAAAATTTAGTTTTAGAGGAACGACTATAAGAGCAAAGCTAATTTTTATTTCATATCAAACGAGAAATTTCATTTGCCGATGTGAATGTGTTAATTTTGCCCAGGGACAAAACACACTTCCACAAAGATGCTATAAATACTCATAAATTAAGATACAATAACTGCATGAGCTTGGTATCCCCTTTTCCTGAAAAATACATCCCAGCTTATTTCCACGTCTGATTGCTTCTTCTGTCTGACTTTTTAGATACTTACTCGATTTCGTGATAACAGTATATTCTCTAGTTTAGGACCTTAGAAGCCCATCCCTAAAAATTGCAACTTCTTTCAACTAAAAATCAAAGAACTAGTTCATTGTTTTTGTTTTTGACAGTAAGGATTTCAAAAATTCCTAATTTTTAATGTATAATTTATAAACTATTTCTGCTTACAATATCTGTGTTTGAGTAGTATTTTTTTTTTCATGCACATCTGAAATTTTTTACTATGTCAGCTCGTTCTGGAGGGGGCTTCAGCCCCCTAAGCCCCCTCCGTGGGTGCGCCACTGTATTTATCATTGTCTGCAGTAAATATTCAAATTGAGGGTATTTTTCTGTGTTTGATGCAGTGAAGCTTATAAAATATTTTAGTGTGCAGTTATATTGCTGAGAATTAACTTTGTGAAGGTACCTCGTTGCTGAAAGTTGAATTTGTGAAGGTACCTCATTGCTAAAAATTGCCTTTGTGAAAGTGCTTCAATGCGGCACTAAATTTGTTCTGAATTAACCTCTGAATACAAATCAAAAATTTATGCTTCAATTAGTGATGTGGGGAGGAAAAATTTCCACCATGTTTTTCCGGAAAATTTTCAAAGCCAAAAAAAAAGTAATTTTTCAGTAAATTTCTTACATGACATATTTGAACTTTTCTTTTATTAGTTACAGTAATGTTAGATATATAGTGTGAAAAAACAAAAGTTTATATTAAAGCAGGGTTGGTAGGTTTTTGACGGTTTAAACCATGGTTAAAACCGTCATGTCAAAAACCTATATTTATAATTTAATTGTCGTATAAAAACTTAGCTTAATAAAATGTAGTTCTAAAGATTTTTTGAAAAGTAAATAGACTGATGTTCTTTGAAAAACACATTGTTACAACATTTTGATTAATATAAAAAACAAAACTTTAGGCTTTTAAAATTTTATTATGAACTATTTCTATGTTCATTCAAAATATGCTGTGATACTTTTATATACAGGGTTCGCACTAAGGAAAGAAAATGAGTGGGATTCTCCCACTCTAACAAAAAATTTAAGTGGGATTTTGAAAATTTAAGTGAGATTTTTGAAATTTAAGTCAGTAATTACATTTTACAGAAAAAAAAGTATTTTCAAGAAATATGCAAATTACAGACAGGTGATTGCTGAAATTAGAAAATTAGCTGAAAAATTTTCGCTAATATGATTGATTGGATGATTAGTTGAATACTGATAACAGCACTTTCAATAAACTGATGACATAAACATTTACTATATGTATAGTTTTTATCTACATTAAGCATTTTCAGGATTTTTTCATTAGCGTAAAAAAAAATTCTTCAATATACCTGCAATAAATTTTATATCCACATGAAATTTTATTGAAATTTCACACCAAGAGTAAAACAAATTTTTCACACAAATATAGAATATGATTTTTATGTATGTACATTAATCATTCATATAAAAGTAGCAGTAGCTAATATTAGTTCCAAACGTGAATAAAACCAACTGAGTATTAATTTTCTTAAATTGATTTTGAAAAAAATTTCTTACCTGAAAAATCTGTTCTTCATTTCCCCCATGTTTACAAATTTGGTATAGATATGACACCCCATAAAGATTTAATTTAATTGATAAAAAATAAATAGATTCATTAAGTTCAGCACTAAAGGTCTAAAAATAATTACGTATGTCAGAAATATTGAGCACTTCTAATGCTTTTTTGTTTCTAGAATTGATCATTGACCACAATCCGTATTCCGGAGATGGAAAAGGGGGGGAGGGGATAAAAAAAAATAATTACAGAGTAAGAAATATTAAACTCTTTCAATTCTACTTCTAGAATCTAATAAAGCAAGTTTAAAATGAATATTATAACTATAATTTATGTAGCAGATGGGTAAAGATTGGGAAACAAGACTTCTGCAGAACATTTCATTGCTGATCGCTAGATGGAGATAAATAAAGTGGGAGGTGGGCAAAAAATAATTACATGAGCAAGAAATATTTAACAATTGTATTTCTTTACAGGTTCTAGAATCTCATAAAGCAAGTTTGAAATGGATATTGACATTTATGTTGTGGATGGAGAAAGATTAGGAATCAGAAGCTTTTGTAGAATATTTGATCGCCCATTGTTCCATTTTTATTTATTTATTTATTTTTTAACGAACGATATCCGCGATTTTTTTAAAAACGGAAAAAAATAAATTCGCGGAGTTCAGTGAATTAGATAAAAAAAAAAAAAAAAAAAAAAAAAGATCGCGGAAAATCGCAGGAAAATAAGTGCGGGAAAATCGCGCATATGAAAATTTTTTAAGTGGGATTTATTTTAATATTGCGCGATTCCCGCGATCCCGCGCTCTAGCGCGAACCCTGGTCATTACGAAATTTATTTATAACTATGCTTAATATAGCACATGTTAAACTTAGTTATGTGATACTTTAAAAATATAGTTGTTTTCAATAAGATATTATTTATAAGTATATTTTAAAAGGTAAACATATTAATGTTTTTGGAGAAACTTTATTATAACATTTTGATTAATATAAAAACAAAACTTTAGGCTTCTAAAAATTTATGATTTATATATTATTGATAGATCATTTTGATTGACAAATCATTTTATTTGCAATACAACATTGTATAGTTCAATTTTTTTAGTATTGTGCATTTAGTATTATGTATTTAACCAGTAAAATAAAAATGCATAGCCGAATATTTTGTATTTAAATATTTTATAGAAAAATATAACTTTTTTTTTTTTTTTAATGACTGCTGATATTGCAAGTTTTTAAGAAAAAAAAATAATTCTGAATGTTAAACAAGCTTGAATTGTGTCTGAAATTCTTATAATTACTGTGAGACACGAGAAATATGAATGCTTTCTGAACATGTATAAATTGTAATAAATTTAATTACTTGTACAAATTTTTTAAAAAAATTATTAGTCTAAGCTGTAGGGCCCACCAGCTAAAGGGCAAAACTGGGAAAATTCATTAGTGGCCAGTGGCCGGTACTGTCAGTTTCATTAGTAGCCACTTTTTTAAGTTAGTGGCCACTTTTCACATGATAAGACTATTTCTTTCAGACTGCAAAAAGCATTGTCACCATTTTGCGGTATAACTACCACAAGAAAAATATGAAAATAAGAAATATATATAATAATAAAATTAGCACAGGGACACTGAAATTGTAATTACGCTCTTTTTAAAAATCCTAAATTGCACATCCTAATTTAAAATCTGCTTAGGGCTGTAATAATAACAGCAAAAGTTTTTATCTTTCAGATAATTCAGTAGTACTTTTTTTTTCAATTTATTTAAGTGAAATAAGCTGTTATCATTCACAGTTCACATTGACATTTTCTAGTAAATGAATAAGCTGATTCATCATCATCACAACTTTTACATTACAGTTTTATAATTTTTTCTTATTTTTAAAGACACACTTTTTAAAATGATTTTATTTCAATAGAGTTAAAATATTTCCTCTTAAAAAGAATAGATAAGGAAACTTAGCTGCTTCATTAAAAATAATTTACTTAGCTGCCAAATTTGTAGTTTTAAAAATAGGGAGATTTCTGCTTTAAAATGGGAAGGAAAAGGAAGATTTCTACTCAAAAGAAAGCAAATACAATTTTTTTTTTTTGAAAAATACACATTTAAGCGAAATCAAATTTTGATACACACATTTGTCAAATATCTTAAATGGGTTAAATATACATTAAATACTATGGAGATAATAATGGAAAAAGATTGTGCTTTGCAGTACATTTGATCATTAACTGCTAGTTGAAATGGAGCTCACATGTGTGTGTGTGTGTGTGTGTGTGTGTGTGTGTGTGGCAGGGGGGGGGGATACATCTATATACTTCTTTATAGGTTCTAGAATCTAATCAAAAAAGTTTAAAATGAATATTTACATTTATGTTATGGATGGAGAGAGATTGTAAATCACAAGGTTTCAGTGGAGCATGTAATTGCCAATCACTGGAGGGGGGAGAGGGGGGGGGGGAATTACAAGAATTATGAGTAAGAGATATTAAACAATTCTACTTCTTTACAGATTCTAGAATCCAATAAAGTAAGTTTAAAATAGATATTTATATTTTTGCAGCAAATGGAGAATGATTAGAGATTATAAAGCTTTCTATAAGCTGTGTGATCACAGATCGTTAGGGGGACGGAAGGGGGGGGGGTCCAAAAATTATATGAGTGAGATATATTAAACAATTCTACTTCTTTATAGGTTGTAGAATATAATAAAGCAAGTTTAAAATGAACAGTGACATTTATGCCATGGATGGAAAAAGATTGAAAATCACAAGGCTTCGATTGCCTATCGTCGCTCGATTTTTAGAATCTTTTAATGATCACAAAAAGTGGCGACTTTAGTGGCGATCGATGCATAATTTTTAATCGCCATCTTTTTTTACTTAGTCGCCATGTGGCCGGTGGCGACCATTAATTTTGCCCTTTACCACCAGCGGCCAAGTGGTACACTACACTCAAAGCTGGTAGACGTGAGGTGTCGGCTTCAATCCCAGGGCGCGCTCATTGGCCTAGCCATTCAGAGTTTTTCATGTTTTTCTCCGAAACTTGTATAAATACGGACTAGGACCCTGTAGACAGACCCACACGGAGGGCAATACCTCTTAGGCCTAAGACACTAGAGTAGTCAATCAGCCCTACTCCCAAAACACCAATATTCCAAGCTATAACCAGGTACAAATATTTATGCAATCAATAATAATAATAAACAGATAAAAATTCATTAATTAAATGATAAGTACTATAATAAATGTAGATTATAAATATAATTATTTTCAAATTCATATTTATTTACCGCCCATATATATTATGTTTTACTTAAAGAAAAAAAAAAAAAAAAATATCCAGTATTCCTGTGTTTTTATGGCTTATGTGAAAATTCATAAGTAACTTTGGAATTTTAGAATTTCATAAATATTAATAAACATAAACATACAAAATATAACTGTATGCATACACTGTATATATTTCTTAGATTATAAACCAGTATATTTACCTAATTTTTTATAAATTATCTACAAATTGTTTTCAGATTTGTTAATTTATAAACAGCATAATATTTAGATATTCACTTGCACATGGCAAATATTACTAAATCCTATTTCTAACCAGATTCTAGCTCATTTATAGATGTTGAATTTTGACAATATAAGTTTTTGACGGTAGAGGTTTATGACGGGTTTTTGACAGTTTAAACCTTTGTCATGTCAAAAACCCAACCCTGTATTAAAGATATAATTTAGAAAGCTACCATATATGATTTGAGCAACATGCTCAAGAAGGAGAAGGTTATTTATTATAATAGAAGAGATCTTTATTTGCTACCCCAGTAGCACATAACGTTGTTATAATTAGTTTTTCACTGTTCAGACTTATTTTCAACGCTATAACAATGTTATGTGCTATCTGGGTAATCAAACTTTTGAATATTGCTTCAATAAGTTTGTGTGAACATAATTATAAAGCATTTGGCACCATAACTATAATAATAATGCACTACTGTACTGCTGAAACACTAACCACTGCATTACTTTTTTTCAAAATATTCATGATAAATGATCATATAACTAACTACGCTTTTCAAAGTTAGGCAGCAATTCTGATGTAGGTCATCTTATTATCTATGGTTCTGCGAGTGACTTGAAAAATTAAGACATTGTCATAATCTTCGTTAATTATTCAATAAATTAAAAGAAAAAAAAAAATTAAGTGCTTTAATCCCAAAATTGGCATAGTTAAAAATTTTTTAAGAAAAATCTTATGTAAAAACACAATTTCATTTTTAAATCACTTTTTAGAACTAATTTCTAAAGTGGGGGAAAAAAGTCTTTTTATTCAAGCAACAGGAAATACAATTAATTGTCCAAATAATAACAATAATAATAGAAAAAAATAACAAAAAAAAAAAAAAAAATAAATAAATAAATAAAAATTCCACTCAAACTTCCATATTAATTTTTTTGAATGGAGAATTATATCCATTACATTGCACTGGGAAAAAAAAAAAAAAAAAAAAAAATTATATCCCGTATACCATTCTTGCTGATTCTAATGTAAAATGACCTGAATCCGAATATGACTACCATTTTGCTCAGTCACCCACTGTTTTCTCTGGACACCACCCCCTCCCCCAATTTTTATCACTGTTCGGTAATTTCATGGCCATGAATTTAATTTGGGGAATGAAAAAAGAATTAATTTAACACTTAAAAACAAAAAATATGTAATGTTTAATAAATAACATTAATAATAG
This sequence comes from Salticus scenicus, assembly GCA_963930645.1. Classification (NCBI taxonomy): domain Eukaryota; kingdom Metazoa; phylum Arthropoda; class Arachnida; order Araneae; family Salticidae; genus Salticus; species Salticus scenicus. The sequence goes on from CAWVNO010001443.1 coordinate 175,435, forward strand.
ATTAAAAAAAATATAATACATAATTTCAGTGGTAAATCCCCCCTCCCCCTAAAATTTCTCCTTGCCGCAAATGTTGATGTTTTGGAATTTTCCAACTCTGTAGCCCCTCAGAAGATATTTAACAGTTAAAATAATCCTCCCCCCCTCCCCTAAAAATCAAATTTATAGCCATAAAATTACCGAATAGTGATAAAAATAGGGGGTGTCCCTAAAAAACAGTGGGGGATAGGTAGGGATGTGGGTTTTCCAGAAAAATTTGAAATGGAAAATTTTCCGAAAATTTTTCAATCTCTAAATTATGAAGGTTTTGTAAAATAAAACTAAATACATTAAAAGCTGCAAGTAAACAAAACTATTCAGAGAAAAGTATGAATAATTATTCAATTCAAAAAGAAATTAATAAACAAAACACAGAAATTATGATTTAATGGTTCATTAAACATGTATAAAGTTAGAAAGTTTTAATTTTTAATGACTGTATTGCATGTATAATGGTTGAATAATCTATATAAAAAAGGTGTCTGTGAACGTTCTGTAGCTGTCAGAGACACTCACATATCGCTGCCAACAACTGAACCCCATTTTATTAAATAGGGAAAATTTTTATGAGAATTAATGATTTTTTTTTTTTTTTTATTCTGTTTTCATTATTAATATATATATATCTAGAAAAAATAAATTTGCCTTTGTTTTTCCCAAATTTTATTTAATTTTCAATATTTCATACTGAAGTTATGAAGTGGAAAAAAATGATCAAAGTTCTTTTTTGCACTTTATAATTAAAAAAAAAAAAAAAAAAAGAACCAATTTAACAATTGTGAGTATTCTGAAACTAAACAGAATTTAAAAAAGCAAAATTATTGAAACACATAGCCATATTTTTCTTTTTCTTTCTTTTTGGGAGGGGGGGGGGGGAGAAAATTCCAGATTTTTTAAAAATGAAAACAGAATACTAGTAAATAAAAAAAAAAAAAAAAAAAATCATTAATTCTCATAACAATTTTTCTTATATAATAAAATGGTATTCAGCTGTTGGCAATGATATGTCTCCAAGAGTCAATGAGAGTCTCCGAGAGCTAGAAAACGTACATAGGCACCATATTTACTAAGTAGATTATTCAGCCATCATACATGCAAAACAGTCATTAAAAAATATTATAATTTTCTAGTTTTAAATACATATTTAAAAATTATTAAATTCTAAATACTATGTTTTGTTTATTAATTTCTTTTTAAACTGAATAATTATTCATATGTTTCTTTGAATAGTTTTGTTTACTTGTAGCTTTTAATGTGTTAGTTTTACTTTACAAAACATTCATAATTTAGAGACTGAAAATTTTCCGGAAAACCCTAGTTTCAATAAATGAGCTAAATGAAATGACATGACATGAACATCAAAATTTTAAAAAAAGGTATTAAAGTGAAATTAAATCAAAAATTGCAAAGGATATGCAATATTAACAATTTTAAAGAAAAGTAAAAAATAAAAATATTACCTAAAAAGTTTCACTGGCCCCGCATAGTCCTGCATCAGATTGCACATTCGACGGCTACCTGCGGCAGGTCAAGTGCAGTTTAGATTTCACCAGGTGACATCACGGGTTACCTGAAAAAATTGCATTTTTTCTAAAAAAAATTTTTATGCTTTTTTTTTTTTTTTTTTTTTTTTTTTTAGGAAATATATCTAACCTTTTAAATGTGGAGAGTGAATGATATTCACTTCCTTCACTTTAATTTAAAGTAGAGGTGCACAACCTGCGGCCCGGGGGCCACATGCGGCCCAGTAGCCATCAGTTTGTGGCCCGCCAAAGGACTGACATTTTAGGTCACATAAATCATTAGCAGAAGAAAAAATAAATAAAAAAGAGAGCAGCAGCGCCGACTCTGAAAAATTTCTGGGGGGCTCGGACCAAGGCCGTAGTCAGGATTATTTTTTGTGTGGGGGGGGGGGATCATATTTCTAATACAAGGTCATTAAATTTGGTATAATAATGCATACACATTTACCCAAATGCACCCACGCTTATGCACACACAAACAACGGCCTGATTAACACAGGGGCACGTGCCAGAGGGGCCCTGAGTAGCAAAGGGCCCCAAAACTGGTCCTGAAAATGCCATCATACTCTTTGCCATTTAGTTTATGTAAATCGAATTTATAAAACAAAATTAAGAGTAGCAGGGAGGTCGCTGGGATAATACGGCCATCAGCCACTTCAATTTGAAAACAATATTGTGATTATGTTAAGTTAAAATTGGAGGGGAAAGACAGAATCTCGAAATAATTTCTGCTATATCTTCTCTTTAAGTTTTAAAAACAATATTTGTTCTTACTCTTCATTTTTACTTAAAATGTTAAAATTTCATAAACTATATTTAATTAAATTTTGATAGAATGTAGTAGAAGGCTGATATTTTACCAACTATGTGAAAAATACCAGAATCGGGAATCGAACCCGGGCTGTTCCGCGTAACGCGCAGATGCTCTAACCACTGAGCTACCTTGGCTGATAAACAGTTCGGCACTTCTCCTTCTCACATAATTTATGTTGACAAGGTCACCGAGTCTGCATTAGAGCAGCTATATCAAGTGACAAATTTGAACATGGCACAACTCCAATAGGCCATAAAATTTAATTTTATGAGTGACACACCAGATTATCAAGTTTTATTTTCCTAAAATAAAAAGTTTCATAGAAAAGGGGGGGGGCAATGTTATATACCTCTTGTTGTTTATAAATTCATGACTTACATCCAAAAAAGTTCATTTTTATTTAAAAATGCCAAGGGAAAAAAGAAGCAACCAAATAAATAAAATGCAAATATAAATAATTTAAAAAAAAAAAAAAAAAAAAGGCGAATTAAACATCTCAGAAACCTTTATAAAAATTATTTTCACTTAAACTTCGGGAAGAGAGCAGCATCAAGCGTATAAAATATTAATAAAATGAAATGAAAATAAAAAATGTAATAACAATATGGCAGTAACTTTTGTTAAAATAGTTATATTACTTTGTATCGATGTTTCTGAAAACTTTTGCTCCTCATGCACAAACCATAAGTGATTGGGATTCCCATAGCACAGCGAAGGGAATCATCTTCCTCTGAACTCCCCCCCCCCCTCGCACCCCATACAGAGACTTTCAGCCTTTCTTGTTTTTTTTTTTTTTTTTAGTCGATTTATGTCTATTTTGAATTGCAACAACCTTACTTTACAGCTATGATTTTGGTAAAAAACTAAATAAGAAATAGAGGAAAGATTTTCTTGTTTAATAGGGAATCAGTATTCAAAATTTCTGGTGGGGCTGAGCCCCTAAAGAAAATTTTCTGGGGGGCTCGAGCCCCCACATAGTCGGCGCCACTGAAAGAGAGAAAGAAAAAGTATTTATTTGTTGCATTCGCAAAACTGGCATTTATATAAAAAAAAATTTTGAAGGCGGGAAAGGATGAAAATGTTGGGTTTTATACACATTTCTGTTTGAGAGCTAAGTTTTTCATTCTATTTCTCAATAATGTAACCCACAGTTATATTCCTTAATTTTTTGTTGGAAAAATCATGGAATAATCTACTGGTAAGTGGTTATTTTGGTACACTATCAGGCTTTACATTTGTGCTTATTGTTTTTGTGACTCCCAATGTAAAATTTTTCTCTCTCTCTGCAAACCATACTTTTTATTTTTTTGTTTTATTTATCATTTTGTATTTTATATGATACATTTGTTTCATTCTTTTGCTTACTATTCAATAAGTTTATGATTATTATGCTTCAAGATTCACTTAACTTGCTAATTAAAATTTATATATATATATATATTTCAAGCAACATAAAATACAAACTAAAGTTTTGCACACAGGCATTTGGTAATGATAGTGCACCTTTTTATACATGCATGTGTATATGTGTGTGTATGTATATATTACACGGCAAATATATCTGTACAGTTTAATTCTTTTATATTATCTCGTCTGTGGCCCTTTGTATCCTACTGAACAACGAGAGTGGCCCTCTAGCCAAAAAGGTTGTGCATCCCTAATTTAAAGCAACATGATTTATACATGAGTTTAATTACAATCACATAAATATTATTGCTTAACATTTAAAACTATTTGTGAAAATTATTTGTCTTCAATGTCAGAGGTCCATCCAGGCAAAAATTGGATCCCCTTTGCTGCCCCTTCACAAAATTCCACACCATAAAAGGGGACTCTTCACAAAATTCAAATCCATAAAAGGAGACCCTTCACAAAATTCAAATCCATAAAAGAGGACCCTTCACAAAATTCAAATTTATGAAATGAGCTCTTCACAAGATTTTGTTTTACAAAAGCGATCTTTTTATAAAATGTTTTCAGTATTATTTTTAATTAATTGGTTCAATGAAACTATGTTAATTTGATATTAAACGTTGTTTTGAATGACTGTTAAAATGATTTTATACTGATTTTATACAAATATATATATTTTTTTTTTCACAAAAAGGGGACTTAATATTTAAAACCTAGATCGACCCCTGAATGTATATGTGCTTGCTTGTTTTATTTCTTTTCTAATACAATCAAAATATTTGGAATTTAAATGTAAGGTTTATGCATTTGAAATTATGTTACATTATCCCCACCCTGAGGATAGGAAAAATGGAGGATGTGTTAAGATGTTATAAGCTAAAAAAAAGTTTTGAATTGAGAATGGAGGAAATACAAACTCTAAGTAGTGATGTAAAATACCTGGGTATTTATTTTTCAATGAACTCTTTTTTAATAAAATACATGCCTTTATGTACAACATGATATTGCTATATATATATATATATAGAGAGAGAGAGAGAGAGATGTATATATATAGAGAGAGGTTAGAAATATTCAAACCTTTTTACAAATTTGTAAAATTTTATAAAGCTAAAAAATTTAATCATAAAAAACAAATGTAATACAACATCATGCATTTTGCATAAAATATTTAATTTAAAAATCAACTCTTTTGCATTATAATGTATTTGCTGATTTTTAAGAGAGCAATATTGATTAATTAAACAGAAAATGTTGAGTTTGGTTTTGGTTTTTAAAATGTACTCATTTTATATTGTTTTGTTTACACTAGAAAAATTAAATTACACTGCAATCTTACTTACATTTTAGAATATTTCATTAGTAATTTCATCAAAACTTTTAATTAAAAATCAATCAGTAACTATGTTACAAAAAAATATATGTATGAACATTTTTTGGGAGGAGTTTACATAGGTATACGGCGATTCTCCCTGACGCCAAATATAGCAACCAGGGTTGGGTTTTTGACGTCAAAAAGTGGTTTTTGACATGACAAGGGTTTAAACATGGTTTAAACCGTCAAAAACCTGTCAGAAACCTCTACCGTCAAAAACCTGCATTGTCAAAATTCAAAATCTATAAATGAGCTAGAACCTGGTTAGAAATAGGATTTAGGAATATTTGCCATATACAAGTGAATATCTAAATATTACGCTGTTTATAAATTAACAAATCTTAAAACAATTTGTAGATAATTTTATAAAAATTTAGGTAAATATACTGGTTTATAACCTAAAAATATATATACAATATACAAAGTATGCATAGATATATTTTGTGTGCTTATGTTTATTTATATTAATATTTATGAAATTCCAAAATTCCAAAGTTACTTATGAATTTTCACATAAGCCATGAAAACACAGGAATACTGGATTTTTTTTTTTTTTTTTAAGTAAAACATAATATATGTGGGCAGTAAATTAATATCAATTTGAAAATAATTATATTTATAATCTATATTTATTACACTTATCATTTATTAATAAATTTTTATCTATTTATTATTATTATTGATTGTATAAATATTTGTACCTGTTTATAGCTTGGACTATTGCTGTTTGGTATTTTGGGAGTAAGGCTGATTGACTACACTAGTGTCTTAGGCCTAAAGAGAAGTGCCCTCTGTGGGAGTCTTTCTAAAGGGTCCTAGACCGTATTTATAAAAGTTTCGGCGAAAACCACAAAAAAACTCTGAACAGCTAGGCCGACAAGCACGCTCTGGATTCGAACCCGGCACCTCACGTCTATCAACTTTGAGCGTAGAACCGCTTGGCCTTTGATAGGCCCTACAGCTTAGACTAATAATTTTTTTTAAAGTCTGTACGAGTAAATATTAAATTTATTATAATTTATACATGTCCAGAAAGCATTCATATTTCTCTTGTCGCACGGTAGTTATAAGAATTTCAGACGCAATTCAAGCTTGTTTAACATTCAGAATTATTGCTTTTTCATAAAAAGTTGCAATATCAGCAGTCATTTAAAAAAAAAAAAAAGTTATATTTTTCTATAAAATATTTAAATACAAAATATTAGGCTATGCATTTTTATTTTACTGCTTAAATACATAATACTAGATAAATTAAAATATACAATGTTGTACTGCAAATAAAATTATTTGTCAATCAAAATGATTTATAAATCATAAATTTTTAGAAAGGTTTTGTTTTTATATTAATCAAAATGTTATAACGTTTCTTCAAAAACATTAACATGTTTACCTTTTAAAACATACTTATAAATAATATGTTATTGAAAACAACTATATTTTTGAAGTATCACATTAACTAAGTTTAACATATATTATATTTAGCATAGTTATAAATAAATTTCATAATAATATATAAAAGTATCACAGCCACAGCATATTTTGAATGAACATAGAAATAACTCATAATAAAATTTTAAAAGCCTAAAGTTTTGTTTTTTATATCAATCAAAATGTTGTAACAATGTATTTTTTAAAGAACATCAATCTATTTACTTTTCAAAAAATCTTTATAAACTATATTTTATTAAACAAAGTTTTTTTTATGACAATTAAATTATAAATATAGGTTTATGACAGTTTTTGACATTTTTGACAAGGAGGTTTTTGACGTGACGGTTTTAACCATGGTTTAAACCGTCAAAAACTGTCACGTGTCAAAAACCTGCCAACCCTGATAGCAACAAACCTTGTTTCTATGATCGATAAATGTTTTGCGAGCATTAACAATTTTTTTTTTCAGAATACCCAGTTTAATCAACAATAAATATTATATTTATGAACTTACCTTCATAATTAAAATGGTAAATAATATAACACACACGAGTTTCGCAGCCGGCCAGAATCAGAATGCTTGGAATCCATGTTTCTTGTTTTCTTTCAAAAACAGTGCTACGTTGCCACTAAAAAAAAAGAAATAGATTTGCCATGAAAATTCTTTCAGGTTCAGATTGAATGGGTTTTACACGTCGTAAGTAAATTATTAGATAAACCAATTAATATTTGTATGAGGGAAAGTATTTTTTAAATTCAAGGTCATTTCGCTTAAGCTCTATGACGTAGTAGATATTTTTTCGTCATTCAATTATACTGACCAAACGTCCCCATTTTCTGGGGACAAATGGGGACGAAATGGGGACGCCTTTGTTTTTTAAGGCATTTTTCTAAGTTTTAAAAAATTATAGAAACTAAATTATTAATCAATAACACTTTATTTTTAGTCCTTGTTTATTAGGAATGAAAAAATACATCCATAATTGGATAATTGTATATTGACCAAACGTCCCCATTTTCTGGGGACAAAATGGGGACGCCTTTGTTTTTTAAGGCATTTTTCTAAGTTTTAAAAAATTATAGAAACTAAATTATTAATCAATAACACTTTATTTTTAGTCCTTGTTTATTAGGAATGAAAGAATATATCCATAATTGGATAATTGTATACTGACCATACGTCCCCATTTTCTGGGGACAAATGGGGACAAAAATGGGGACGCCTTTGTTTTTTAAGGCATTTTTCTAACTTTTAAAAAATTATAGAAACTAAATTATTAATCAATAACACTTTATTTTTAGTCCTTGTTTATTAGGAATGAAAGAATACATCCATAATTGGATAATTGTAGCAATTTTTAATGCTTCTCTCTTATAAAGGTACTTTGATTTGGTCAGCCTAATAATTGTAGCAATTTTTAATGCTTCTCTCTTATAAAGGTACTTTTATTTGGTCAGCCTATCATTCATGCGGTAGGTACAGTCGGCTGCAAAATTATTCGAGCACTAGCAATAATCCCTGTCTAAAAAAAGTACACTTAATACTGCTTTGTTAAATAAATCCTTATCGAGTCATGTTCTTAGTCAGTCTAAGAACATGATTCGACAAAAATTTATTTAACAAAACAGTCTTAAGTGTACTTTTTTAATATAGGAATTATTGGCCAGTGCTCGAATAATTTTGCAGCTGACTGTAGGCTGACCAAATCAAAGTACCTTTATAAGAGAGAAGCATTAAAAATTGCTACAATTATCCAATTATGGATGTATTTTTTTCATTCCTAATAAACAAGGACTAAAAATAAAGTTTTATTGATTAATAATTTAGTTTCTATAATTTTTTTAAACTTAGAAAAATGCCTTAAAAAACAAAGGCGTCCCCATTTTGTCCCCATTTGTCCCCAGAAAATAGGGACGTTTGGTCAGTATAGGTAGGCTGACCAGATCAAAGTACCTTTATAATTTCTTTCATTCCTAATAAATAAGGACTAAAAATAAACTATTATTGATTAATAATTTACTCAATTTTTTAAAACTTAGAAAAATGCCTTAAAAAAAAAAAAGTCCCCATTTGTCCCCAGAAAATGGGGACATTTGGTCAGCTTATCATACACGGAGAAAAAATGTCCCCATTTTCCGGGAAATGTCTCCAATTTCAAAGGAAAATAATATATATAAGTAATACTTTTATAATTTGCACATAAAAGACAGTTTTGTGATCACCATGACAACAGGGATGGAACACGGGCGCAGTATTCATACCACTATCAAAGTAAGAAAATTTTCTACTTCTTAAATCAACGATATTATAGGTAGTAAAATTTCTTAAACAGATTCCGGTATGAATTCTGCGCCCGTGTTCCATCCCAGTAACAAATTAATTTTATAATGTTTCAAAAGACTTTTTAAGTTTCTTTCTTTTTTTTTTTTTTACTTTCTTCTACATTCAAAAGAAGATTGGTAAAAATTTTCAACTCTTGGTTTGTGATGGATTCACATGCTTTGATAATCTCGAGCACGATATAACTGTATTTATACTTTCTTCTGTATACCTAAAAAGAAAATGATGGATTCGTGAAAGTTTTCGAAATTTGGTTTTCAATGGCTTGTTGGTTGGGTTTTACGTCGCGCTAGTGCTGCGCAGATGGGCAATTGGCGACGGTCTGGGACACACCCCTAGAGGTGGTCCGGTGACATGCCATCACAATTTTGATCCTCCACGGAAGGGATTGGTTTTCAATGGATTTGCATGTTTTGTGAGTTCCTTAACACGATTTGGGTTTAGATACAAACGGAACGCTTGCAATTTCGATGACGTAAATTTTGCAAGTTTTTTGCAAATACAGTCGGCAGCAAAAGTATCCGAGCACTAGCGAAAATTCCTATGTAAAGAAAGTACACTTAATGCAGTTTTACTAAATAAATCCTTGTCGAATCCTGTTCTTAGTCAGTCTAAGAACACGATTCGAGAAGGATTTATTTAACAAAACAGTGTTAAGTGTGCTTTTTTCATATAGGAATTGTTGCTAGTGCTCGGATACTTTTGCTGCCGACTACAGTCATACATTTGGAACGCTTGCAAACGGCTTTGCAACTGGAAGTGTTTCATTTGTATGTACCCCTTGACCATTTTTAGATAGGGTGACCAAACGTCTCCATTTTCTGGGGACTGTCCCCAGTTTTGACCATCTGTCCCCAAAAACAAAAACAGCGACTGAGCACCACATTTCCTGTCGCTTATCCCTAAATGTCCCCCAATTTTCAAAAAATTTCTTAAATATTCAGAATTTTGTTACTTTTACTTTATTTGATTTCTTTCGTTTTATTCATAATTCATGTGGTGAAGAAAAGTATTTTTCTGCTCATATTAACTCTAAAAAACATTAAAAGCTTCTATAGTTGTTCTGCATCTGAAAATTTGATCACCCTATTTTTAGAGAATGTCTGTCTGTCTGACTGTGTGCTAGGGTGTAGCATAGGACAAAATTTCGTATAAATATGTATAATATGAGAATTATTTTTATGAAATGATTGTGAAATTAACAGGAATTATTGATTATCGTAGAAATAAACTAGGGAAAAAGTGTGTGCACGTTAGAACACCCCCTGGTGGGAAATAGATCCCAGTTGGTGTAGATATTCATTATGGATATCTTTCAAAAGAACTCCCCAATACCTTTAAAATGGTCTGTGTTAATTTAAAACCAAGTTATCGATTTTTTTCGAGTAATATAATCGAGTTGAATATTTGTCGAGTCATGGTCTTAGCCTTATGCAGTTTACATGCTGTTAGTTGGTAATAAAAATTAGCAGCCAAACTAAAAAAAAAATATATATATGTATGAGAAAAGTAAGTGTGTGCTACAATAGTTTTTCTGTCGACTGTAAATTTTGAGTTACTGGCGTCCTTTCCCCCTCCAAGTGGTGACAGGGAATAATACCGTCTGAGAGGTCGGGGAGGGGGGGGGATAAAAGAAATATATTTTTTGAAGGAATGCTTCACAACCTCTAAAAGGATGTTTAGCATGGCATTCTGTATGCACTGAAACGGAAGATACAGATTTTTAAATATTTGAACCATTTTCTTTTTCTGGACTTGGAAAAAATGAATCAATTTTGCAAACCTAATGCATATGCCCTCAAACCGATTTTCTTTGAATTTCCTTGAAGATTTTTAATTCTGTTTTTTATTTAAAAGGTTTTATAATTAAAAGGTCAATAAACTAGTATGATGTGGCCACCACATGACTTTCTTCTATATAATTTTACACAAAATTTATTCAATGCAAATTATTTATTAAATTATCAAATTATTTTCCATTATAAATGCAGACGGGGAGTACCCCCCGGGTGCAAAGTTTCAAGATGGGGATCTTTCGAAAGGTCTCGTCAATACCTTTAAAACGAATGGTTGAACCATAAATCTGTGATACTTTAAAACAAAGTTATCGATTTTTTTTTTACTTTTAACGAAGAAAAACTTAGAAAAAAAAATCGTATTTTTTTTTATTTTTTTTTTATTTTTTTTTTTTTTTATTTAAACGAAATTTAACCAAACTTGGTATTTAGTTGGTCCCTGACATAAATTGGTGCTGATTACATTTGGGGATCAATCGCTCAACAGGTGGCGCTGTGATCTCATGTTTTCTAAATTTTTAACATGGCAGTATAGGACAAAATTTCGTATAAATGTACATAATGAGAGTTATTTTTAACTTGTGATTGTAAAATTAATATGAGTTGTTGATAATAGTAATAGTTAACTAGAAAAAAATTTCTGTGCATATCGGTGTATCGCTCCCTCCCTCCCCCCTGGGGAGGAAATACCCCCCGGGGGAGGGGTAAATTTTGAAGATGGGTATCTTTCGAAAGATCTCGTCAATACCTTTAAAATGAATGGTTGGTTATCGATTTTTTTTACTTTTAACAAAAAAAAAAAAAAAAAAAAAAAAAAAAACTTGGAAAAAAAATTGTAATTTATCTATTTATTTATTTTTTTAAATATTGTTACTGATTGAATACGTATTACTTTTAGCAAAAATCTGATGTGGGCACCACATGACTTCCTTATACACTTTTAGAAATATACATAATGTTAAAAAACATTGACATTGGACCCGAAACAGTTGGCTAAAAATATTAAAAAAAAATGAATTATCACCGTGTTCTGAGCTTTTCTGAAAGTTAGTTAAAAACCGATGGCAAGATTTGTACTCGTAACGCTGACGAAGGCAGCAATGACCGGAAAAAATTGGCTAAAAGTATTAAAAATATGCATTTTCACGGTGTTCCGAACTATTCTGAAAGTTTCAAATGTCTAACTAGTCGGGAAGTTAGTTAAATGAATTTTCTGTTGAACCATATAAACGCTGCCGAAGGCAGCAGTGACCCGAAACAATTGGCTAAAAATATTTTTAAAATGCATTGTCATCCTGTTCTGAGCTTTTCAGGAAGTTTTAAATGTCTAGCTAGTCGGGAAGTTAGTTAAAAATCGATTGCAAGATTTGTACTGGTAACGCTGCCGAAGGCAACAGGGACCTTAAACAGTTGGCTAAAAGTATTAATAAAATGCATTTTCACCGTGTTCTGATCTAGTCTGAAAGTTTAAAATGTCTAGCTAGTCGGGAAGTTAGTTAAATAAATTTTCTGTTGAATCACATAAACGCTGCAGAAGGCAGCAGGTATCCGAAACAGTTGGCTAAAAATATTAAAAAAATGCATTGTCAACGTGTTCTGAGCTTTTCTGAAAGTTTCAAATGTCTAGCTAGTCGGAAAGTCAGTTAAATTGCAAGATTTGTCCAAACCGTTTTTGAGTTATTACCGTTTTTTGATACATTATGTCCAAAACCTATGTATTTTTGGTTATTATGAACCTAATTTTTCTAAATATCTCCAAAACGGAAAATCATACAAAGTCCAAAAAGGGAGGTGCACAACTAGATGTTACAACAAACCTATGTACCAATTTGCAACTTTCTACGTCCAACCGTTTTTGAGTTATGCGACATACACACACACACACACACAGACACACATACATACAGACGTCACGAAAAATCGTGTAAAGTCCCTTATATCTCTAAAACGAGAGCTCGTGTTTAAACGACACTTGCAAGTGTACAACTAGACATCATGACAGTCACACTTATAAATTGGCAACATTCAGCGATCATTCGTTTTCGAACAATGTGAAATACAAAATCCATTTTGCAAATCGGGATTACTATACTTCCTTATACTTTGTATAAGGAAGTAAAAAAACACTTAGAAAAAAATCGATTTTTTTTTTTTTTTTTTTTTAAATATTGTTACTGTTTGGTATATGTATAGGAAAATATAGAAGAAAGTCTTGTGGTGGCCACAACATACTAGTCTTAATTTGTATTGAAACTACTTATTTATTTACTTCAGTTTTTTTTTTTTCATCATCTGCATTGCTTAGCAGCGTTTATACTGGTACGTTTCGAAGAACAAAAATGAACTCAATCTGAGGATAAAATTTCCTGAACGAAGTGATCGTTATATATATATATATATATATATATATTAAATTGACTGAAAAATAAAATTCAATCGTTGCTATTTTGAAACACTTGTGTATACGCAGAGAAAAACCTTCCTATACAATGGAAATGTTTATGTGAAGAGTGCAGAAAAGAGCCTGAATTATTCAATTAAAGATAGTTAACGAGAAAAATGTAATATATTAGTTATGTACAATAATAGTAATAATAAATCTGTAGTGACTCCAATGAGCTTTCCGAACATTAAGTAATTAACGATTGTTTAACGGGCGAGAAATCGTTAAATAAGCAAAAGAGAAAATTATAATAGGGCGTATGGGTACTTTTCTTCATGTAGTATGCTGTTTAATTTAACACTATTTCCTTCAAATAATTTGAGCCCATAGAACATAATGATAAATTTTCGTTGTGTCCCTGTAAAAACCTATAAGTACCTAAAACCTATAAACCCCTCACAAAAATCTATAAAGTTCGTGTGATGGTTACTTATAACATGCATAAAAATTTTCAGACCAATCGGATAAGGCATTTAGACGCTATCACATTTTAAATAATTTGAGCCCATAAGCCACAATGATAAAGTATTTTAATTCGTGTCCCTGTTTAAAAAAAAAAAAACTTCTAGTGCTATATTCAACAGAATCTTTATGGTTCATGCTACGATGACCAACAGTACATATATAAATTTTCAGCTCAATCGGATAGGCATTTAGATTCTGATGATTTTAGCCCACAGGCCATAATTGTAAAAAAATATTTTGTTGTGTTCCTGTAAAAAAAATATAAGTACCAGATTCACCAAGAGCTATACAGTTCGAGCAACAGTAACTTTTAACAAGTATATAAATTTTCAGCTCAATCTTATTAGGCATTTAGACGCTATGGCACTTCGAATAATTTGAGCTCATAGGTCATAATTATAAAGAATATTTTGTTGTGTCCCTGTAAAATTTCTATACTTGCTAGATTCTATACGTAGTAAATTTATACACTTCGTGCAATGGTGACCTATAGCGTGATTGTATAAATTTTTAACTGAATAGAATAAAGCATACGCTCTCGCAGTTTAAAAATATTGGCCCATATAGATCATAATGATAAAGAATTTTTCTTTGTGTCCTGTAAAAAATCCATAAACGCTAGTTTTCCCACAATTCATACAGTTCATGTGACAGTGACTCATAACATGTGTATAATTTTTCAGCTCAGTCGAATAAGGCATTTAGACGCTATCGCACTTTAAAAAATTTGGGCCCATAGACCATAATGATAAAGAGTTTTTCTTTGTGTCCCTGTAAAAAAAACTAGAAGTGTTCACCAAAATCAATAGGGTTCGTGCATGGTGACCTACAATATACGTACTAACTTTAAGCTCATTCGAACAAAGCGTTTAGACGTTATCGTGTTCACTCACATACATACACACATCACGTAAAAATAGTAAATATATGAATTCATGGGACCTCAAAACGTATAGAAACACCAAAATTTCAAACTGGAATTTTTGACATAATTACAATACTTTCCTATAGAGTCCGGAAATCACAAATTACATAAACTTATGACCACTTAGGTGTCTAAATAAAATATTATTTTCAACTTAGGACTGATTTGAAAACTAATTGAACAAAGAGTAGCGAGCAACAAAGCTGAATCATAATTTACTTCAGACTGAACAGAAAAGATTTTTTTAACGCATAGAAAGAAAGAACAACAAAAAAAAAAAAGAAAAAAGAGTTATTTGAATGAATCATCGGAAGTTTTCGGTGATTTAGCAGTAGTCTGGCACCAAGGGAAGTAAACAATCTATTAATTATAGTTGTACATGTGTTTTTTTCTACATTTACATTTTTAAAATTTACTATTTTGGTCCGAATCAAATCGTAATGTAGTATTAAATATTAAGGTTATTAATTTTTTAATTTTATTAAAATGTATGGCAATCAAGCTTACAATTTCTACAATGTAATTAATTTATATTAATATAATTATAAATTTATTTTAATTAAAATTAAAATGAATGAAAGGGGATAGAAAAATTACGACCCGCATCTAGATTTGACTAACACATAGTGAAAAAACTGAAGATGTTCATTAGATACTGAGATGTAGCCATTTCTAAAATTGTAGTTCTTGAATGAAGAATAGCAGTGTATAGGGATTATAGGGTGTATCTTATAGGAATTACGCTATGGTGGATATTGAAATTAAAATAAATCAGTCCAAAAATATAATTAAAGGCATTCCGATGATTAAGGCGTGATCTATTGGGTTCCACAATAACCCTAATTTAATCTTCCTTAAAGTTATTAATATACATCTTTCTTTTAATTAATAAAAATTAATAGTATAGAATATCAACATTCTGACTGTAATCTATATATTCATGCAATTACTTTCTTTCTTTATTAGAAAAACATTGAGTGATGATAATGGTACTAGTGGCCAATAAGTTTAAATTAGTGTGTGAGTCATAAACCATATACCAATAATCAGAGATAAAAAAAAAATCTGGTGTGAAACAACCACACGACTTTCATTACCCACTATTACACGTATTATATGCACTTTTTGGAGATAATGTGATCAGAAGACATAGAATTGACCGAATGAAATAGACAACTAAAAATTTTCCAGTAACAGAAAATGAATACACACGGAAAGACATATAAAACAGAGTTTACATAACAAGTAAAAAAAAAAAAAAAAAAAAAAAAAAAAAAAAAATTTTTTTTTTTTTTTTTTAACACCAATTTCCGAGATTTAAAACTGATATATCTGATCAGGATGACTATTAATTTTCCTGTAATAACCGCGTAAAGCATGAAAAAGAATATCTAAAATTAGTTTATGTAACAATTTTATAATAAAATCGTTAGAGCCGTTTTTGAGACACCGACTTTTACCAAAACTTGGCATATTTAATTGTTGACTAGAAAACAACAATTGCATACAAAAGGATAGTTAAAAGAGGATTAATATTGCAAATCTGAAAAAAAAATCCATACAGCCGTTTTGAACGGAACGTACTTACAGTACCTGAAATTCAGATATTTGTACAGGACGCCTATCAATTTTCCCGAACTAACCAACTATATCATTCGAAAGGGCATCTAATGGAATGTTCATACAATAAGTTTGAAGAAAATCGTTAGAGCCGTTTTTGAGGTATGGACTTCCGGTTTTCCAATTTTCACCAAAATTTAGAAAATTCATCTGTACACTAGACCTGTCCTAATTCTGAAGTTTCGTGGTTCTATCTTTATTAGTTTCGGAGATATAATAGTCAGAAGATTCAACACACACATACACACACACACACACTGACCAAATGCCAAAAACCACTTTTTTGGACTCAGGAGACCTTAAAGCATGTAGATCAGGTGAAATCTCGATATCGAATTTTTGGACCGAATACAATATTTCCATTACCAACGGTAATAGAAGTAAAAAGAAAGAGAATAACTAGAATTAATAACAAACTCTACATATATATATATTTTTAATTTTATATTTATTTCTGGTATTAAATTTCTAATCCAAGTACAGAAAAGAATTTTTTTATCTTAACTATGTTTATCCTTAAGTTGTTGTTATTGTTGCCGTTTTACATATTTTGGAATCGCGTCGAGCCTGTTATTATCATTTTTTGTCCGGGCAGGGCCGGGTGGGGCTGGACCGCACACTGGTAAAAAATAAACGGGTCGGGCCGGATTTTTCGATTTCATGCCGGGCCGGGCGTCAAAATTTCGGCCCGTGTGAACCTCAAACTTGAATAGAGGTGGACTTTTAAAGAAGTTTACTAAAAGTAATATTTGAATTCCGATTTCGATTACATTTCATTAGAACTAACTGAGATAAGAACAGTGCACTTATGTTTGTTTAGCATTATTTTTACTTCCATTACCCGACTACCGTAGGTAATTGGAAGTATTGTATTCGGTCCGAAAATTCGATATCGAGATTTCACCTGATTTACATGTTTTAAGGTCTCCTGAGTCCAAAAAAGTGGTCTTTGGCAATTGGTCAGTGTGCATGTGTGTGTGTGTTGGGGGGGGGGGATATTCTGACTATTATATCTCCGATACTAATAAAGATAGAACAACGAAACTTCAGAATTGAGACAACTCTGGTGTAAAGATGGATTTTCTAAATTTTGGGGGAAATTGAAAAACCGGAAGTGGGACATCGGAGACCGGAAGTGGGACCGTATGTCCGTATTTCAAAAACGGCTCTAACGATTTTCTTCAAAATTGCTATATAAACATTCTATTAGATGTCCTTTCGAATTATATAGTTGGTTAGTTCAGGAAAATTGATAAGCGTCCTGTACATATAGCTGAATTTCAGGTACTGTAAGTGCGTTCCTTTCAAAACGGCTGTATGGATTTTTTTCAAACTTGCAATATTATCCTCTTTTAAATATACGCGTGTATTAACTTTCTCTTGCTGTAAAAGTTCCATTAGGTTAATTCTGTGTCTTCTGATCACATTATCTCCAAAAAGTGCATATAATACGTATAATAGTGGGTAATGGAAGTCGTGTGGTTGCTTCACACAAGACTTTTTTTTTTTTTTTTTTTTGCTGAAAAATAGAAAAGGGGGAAAACAGAAAAGGGGAAAAAAACAGAAAAAGGGATAAAAAACTGAAAAAATCAGTTTTTTGTTAAAAACAGCTCTTTTCTATTAAAAATACAGATTTTTCTGTAAAAATTACAGAATTTTTTTATTCAGCATGGTAAAAAACAGAAAAGTGAGAAAAAACAGATAAAGGGTTAAAAAAAACAGAAAAAATTTGTTTTTTCTCTAAAACAGCTCTTTTCTGTAAAAAATACAGAGTAGTCTTGTACAAACTACAGATTTTTTTTACAGTGTATATATAAATGATTGGATACTTGTTTGCACTATGTTTGGAATAATAAAATTTTTATGAAAATTTGGTTTAGTTTGTATATAATTATAGAGTTGCCAACTTTTATAATTTATTCTAGAGAATGTCTATTTCCGTCTTTTTTTCACACCATTTTTTTATAGAATAATTTTCTGCAATATATAACTGCGGGGGGGAAATAAATGTGGTATGGGGAAAATGTGGAACTCTCAATGTTCAGGAATAAATAATTAAATTTGGCAACTCTGGAATTATTTTCATATGTACATAAAACACAAATGTGATATTAATAAAGATTTAAATGGATAGAAATGTAAAATAGGAAAATTCTTAATTGCTGTATTAGGGGACAAAACAATATTATATATATATTTTTTTTTCACCGAATCACTAATATAAAAATGTGCCCAAACTTTAATTTAATTTTGTGTGAAAGGCCAATTTTATTGAAATAGGTTTTTTCAAACATGGAGTTTATTCTAGTTGGTTTACAGATCATTTGCGATAAGGATGTTTTTCAGTTTTAATCAAGAAATCAAATTATTTCACGATTAAATATTATTGAAATTCCAGGCGATAAAGAACAATTTGCGATGTATAATTAAAATTTAATTTATTATTTAATATAAATATTATTCAATATATATAAATGATTGGATACTTGTTTGTAGTATGTTTGAAATAATAAACTTTTTATGAAAATTTGGTTTAGTTTGTTTATAATTATAGAGTTGCCAACTTTTGTAATTTATTCTAGAGAATGTCTATTTCCGTCTTTTTTTCACACCATTTTTTTATAGAATAATTTTCTGCAATATATAACTACGAGGGGGAAATAAATGTGGTATGGGGAAAATGTGGAACTCTCAATGTTCAGGAATAAATAATTAAATTTGGCAACTCTGGAATTATTTTCATATGTACATAAAACACAAATGTGATATTAATAAAGATTTAAATGGATAGAATTGTAAAATAGGAAAATTCTTAATTGCTATATTAGGGGACAAAACAATATTATATATATATATATTTTTTTTTTCACCGAATCACTAATATAAAAATGTGCCCAAACTTTAATTTAATTTTGTGTGAAAGGCCAATTTTATTGAAATAGGTTTTTTCAAACATGGAGTTTATTCTCGTTGACCTGCAGATCATTTGCGATAAGACTGTCTTTCAGTTTTAATCAAGAAATCAAATTATCTCACGATTAAATATTATTTGTTGAAATAAAGAAAAAATACGTTTTCTTTTAATAAACAGAATTATGTTTATCCAATGACTGATCTATCGGTACATGAATTAAATCATGCATTGATGTTTCACTCATAAAGCTTTTCAAAAATCCTTCTTTTCTTTTTTTCTTTTTTTTCTAAAACTCTTTCGTTTAACTTATCTTAAACTTATATGCTAAACTTTTTTTTTTTTCATTGCCTTTCTTTTCTTTTTTTCTTTATTATATTTGTTTTCTGCGAACAGAGATAAAAGTGATGATCAGAAATCTTAAAAATACCAAAAATATAATGCATTAACAAAAACATGCTTTGATTTTTATTTATTCTTTTATACTTAATTCGAGATTACGTACTATGGTTAATTAATAACCGTTATTCATAAAATTCATCTGCGAAGTTATTGTCTTATAAGGTTAAGTTTAAAATTTAATTTTTATTTTTTTTACGGTTATAAAACGTAACTTACGGTCTTCTGATACTGAAAAACTAAAACTTGGAATTTTAGATAATAAAGATTATATTATCTTGGATAAAATTAACATTTTTTATATTCGTTAAAGCTATACATTTTTCATTCAAAAACATTTTCCAAGCTTTAAAACATGATTACTATATATCTAATCATTCTTGAGAATTACAGTAATCAAAACATTATGTTAAAATTAATAGACATAATAAAAATTAATTTGTGTTTTGAATTATATCTACAAAAATAATATATATATATATATATATATATATATATATATATATATATATATATAGGGGAGAGTTGTCTAAAACGGGGACGGCTAGTCAAATGGGGACGTTCAGTTTCTCATTGATTAGTGCTGTCCTCTTTGAATCCAATAGTCTACGATAGTTCTAATTCGGCTATAAGCAAGTTTGAGTCTAGTTTTTGACATATTTCACCGCATCTGTTATTTTCTACAAAGTTTTCAAATTTTTGCGATTTTCATTTCGATTGTGGCCGTACACTGCATTATATCTTATCAAGTAACCTTTGAGCGTTCGATTTTGGTAAGTACATTATGGATTCGTCTAGATCTTATATACATTTTCACACATTGCTTTATAGTTTTGTCTGACACGTGTGTGAAGAGACACCACGTTTTTAGCACACGTCATGGTCGGCTCAAACGGGGACATTGACGGTAGTCCAAAACGGGGACGTCGAACCCCAGAAATGTTCAGCTTTTAACACTTCGCCTAAAATAATAATGCATCTGCACAAGAAACTGAACGTTTGCAAAAAAGAGTGAATGGCAAGAGGAGAGGTAAAACTGTCATACTCACTTCATCACCTTACAAAGCAGAATTGGAAGCTGTGGAACAGGAAAAAAATGCAAAGCAGAATAAACAGAAAAGGAAATTGTTCAAGAAACCCAACGAACCTAATCCTAGCTATCTAAAAGCTAAAAAAGAGAAGAAAATAAGAAAAAAAATTCAAGACCCAATGTTATAATCTGATGAAGAACAGAATAACGAGGACGCTTACATTTTTTTTGTAATGAACTTTGCATTGACTCGAAAGAGAAGGAGGTGTAGATTCAATGTAGCAACTGTCGAGGTTGGGCATATGAAGCCTATTTAAGTGTTGAAGAAAGCGATATCAATTTCACATGTGACTTTTGCGTTTGATTATTTTTTGTGTCATGCTAGTAATTGTTGAAAAGGATAACAAAATACTTTATCTGCATTTTTGTTTTGCATTAACTTCACTTTTTCTTTGTAATTCAAGTTTTTCTAATAAGGAGGTTTATTAAGTCCTAATTCGCATTAGGACTTGAATTTAAGCTATTTCTTATGAGTACCCCATTTTACCCTACCGGTTGTATTAAACGGGGACTTAGCACATTTTTCAGAAAAATGTTTTTTCTGCCTATACTAATGACATTTTTTTAAAAATAACTTTGCCATCTGGTAGTCTAAGACATGCTCTAATCAGGAAGCGCTTTACCGAATTTTCTTTATTGACAGAGTTTCTTTTGCGGACAGAGATATGTTAGCGTCCCCGTTTTGGACAACTTTCCCCTATATATATGTGTATATATATATAACACTGTTAATGATAATTTTAAATAAATTTGTATTAAATTATTTCTCAAATATTAATACTTTATATACTTTATCTATAATTTTTATTTTTTTAAATTTCAAATGTAAATATTTGATGCAATTTTATGTATGTAATATTACATTTCATGCAGCTATTTTAAAGTAAAACGAATGAAATTATTTAAAAGCTAACACAAAAGAATTTCCTCTCATTCAATTTCATTTACCTTTCCTGTAACTTTATTTTTGATATTCCCCAGAAACTCTACGGACAAAGTAAAAAATGCATAAATCTAAAACCTATAACCGAAGCAGAAGTGATATCTATCGTACAACCGGCATTCAAAGTTTCAGACGTTATTAATGCATCTGTTCTTCCTTCAAAAAATAGAAATGATAGTGATCTGTAAAATAGATACAGGGATAAGAAAAATATATCCTTTTAAAGTTACTTTTCAATATGTGCCACAGAATAAAACACATTCCTTCAGTATATAACGAAAAAGTTTACTTGTACCAGGTATGGTAAGAAATATGGTAATATGGTAATATTTACCAGGTATGGTAATATTTATACATATAATAAAAATATTTCTCAATTTCTGCTCGTTTTATTTACCAATATTTCCGAATAGAAATGTTTCATATTTTTTTGTATTTTTTTCTGGTATTAAAACGTAAATTATTACTTAAATGGTGAAGATAAAAATCGTAGAAATCAGCAAGTATGAATAAGTAAAACAAACTATATTTAAAAACATATATAAACGTTAAAAATATTTTTAAAGAAAGTATGTTCTTAAAAATCCTTTTTTGCACGGGAACTGAAACGCCCCTTTATATGTATATATATATATATATATATATATATATATATATATATATATATATATAGGGGCGTTTCAGTAATACGTTTCAGAACTCTTTGGGACGCAAGGCGGTTCTTGACATTCAAATTACACTACCACCAGAATTCTCGAACAAAAATAAAAGTTAAGAAATACATGACTGTTTTTACTATGTTATACAAGTGAAATTCTGCTAAAACAATTCCAGGTTGTGTTGCTGCATTTGAAACTTAGTATTTGGTGTCATAGCAACGCTGGCACTGCGCGTCAAAGGATTAAGAGGAATAGTTTGCATTCCGATGATATGAAATAATCTAGTAATGCAGGGTCGTAATACTTTCTTGATGCTGTAACACACAAATAAGAAATAAAAAGAAATGTAAGTGATTTTTTTTTTAATCAATAAATTTACATGAACAAGAGGAAAGAAAAAATAACTTTTAAAGGCCAAGTGTTGTATGTAAGCAGCATACCCATTTTTTTTTTTTCAAATGTATTATTAGAATAATTTTGAAACTCTAAATCTTCATGTTTTCCAATTAGCAACAAATTTTTTTTAGCTGTAAACCAAAGTTAAAATAAAGTACGATTTTTTAAAGTACTTTCTCCGTGATTTATTTAAGAGAGGAAATAATTACAACATTTTAAAATTAATAATAAAACATTCATTTAAGGTTACCTTATAGCGATATATATTATGTCCACTGACTTCAATACAGGTTTCTTATCTATGGCACCTGTAATTCTGAATATTTCGATTTCCCGAAATACATTATGTGTCGTTATATATATATATATATATATATATATATATATATATATATATATATATATATATATATATATATATATATATATATGGACAGAGAGAGAGACAGAGACCGTTCAGTAGTAATATAATATTATCAGTGCAAACATTTGAAATTTAACGATGAATTAATTTCAGTATTCAAACAATTATTCTAATCAGAAACAAAGACCACCCAAATCAAACCAAAAAAGAAATAAATTAAAATCTAAATGAATTATGACAAATTGGAATGAAAAAAAAAACATTATTTGCATTCTAAAGTTATCAAAGGCCTAGTAGAATACAAATATGCTAAAACATTGATGTTTTTCTGTCACAAAGAAAGCAAAAGCTAAGAACTTCTCTGTTCTCATGCCCGAAACAGCCATAGTAAAACCAGAAAAAACGAAGTTCAAAATAAAACTCATCACTACAAATGATAATCCAATAACCATTTAAAAATGTAGATTAAAATAAACTCACCACTACAAATATTAATCCAAAAATTACATAAAAAAATATTATTGAAAAAGAGGCAACTCACAGATTATGAAAAACGAGACACATGTGAAAGTTAACAAGCAGATATTAGTTAAAAGCACCGTTAGACAGCTCAAAGTTTGCAGTGAACTTGGAGTAAAATTAGAGAATTCGCAAACCTAAGCAGGTTGAATCCTTACGTAAATTAGGATTGATATTACTTATAGTAACATGAATAGTTCTGCCATCTACAGTAATGTTATGAAAATAATGGGAAAAAACTAAATAAATAAACAAATAAACAAATAAAATAAAATAAAATGAATAAATAAAGTGAATAAATAATAAAATAAAAAGAAATAAAATACATATAAAGTCTGTACAAAATGTCTAGGAAGCATGTAGCAAAGGCAATATATATATATATATATATATATATATATATATATATATGTACATATATATATATATTTATATACTAACAGACCCGGTCACGCGTTGCTGTGACTAAGTTATACGTTGAATTATATTGCAGTAAATTATTTAATACAGTCAAATTATTATTTACGAATAAAGACGAAAACGTTGTAGCTGATGTAAATACCTACAGGATTGAGATTTGAAACTTAGGTCAAAATTTGGAAGCGATTGATAAAAATTTTCGTAGAGTTGATATTAAGCACAAATTAATTTTACTGTAGGGTCTTATAAATTTTAATGGAGAAGTTATATTTATTATTTCTAATGCTACTTAAGATAAAAATGCTAAAATGACTAATACATAAATTAAATTATATTAAAATTGTATTAAAATAAAAATATAAAAGAAGCAGACGATTTTAAAATCAATTTTTATGGAGGAGTGAAATATAATATATGCTATAATGGATAATTTTACTATAAAATGACCTCATCATTTTAAATATTTTAAAGATGGCAACAGCTGTAGTTATAAAAAGGAAAACAATATGGCTAAACCAGAAAAATAAGTAAATTTGATAAGTATTTTAAAATTTTAAAATAGGACATCTTATGAAATATTGGACACTTAAATTAAATGCATATATCATTAAATAGAAAATGATTTTGGAAAAGTTTAGTATATTTTAACGAAGTGATGAGAAGGTTTTGAGTATGTTAAAATTTTTTAATAGTAAATTCAAGTTAATAAAGATGGGAAACATTGAGGATTAAGATAAGAATAATTATAAGATTTAAAAAAAAAAAAAAAAAAACTTTTTATATACCATGCTTTTAAATTTTAATATACTAATAATATACTAATTAAAAGGAAAATGATAAATATTCTATCATTGTTTGAAGTCAAATTTGTTTTCAAATGTCTAAATAAAATATCGGATATAAGATAGTAATATCTTGCAGCGGAATGGATTTCATTTCTGTCATCCTTGGCGAAAAAAAGAATATCGCCAAATTATCTTTCGAAAATATTCAATTCCTTTCAAAATCATGGTTATTTTAACAACTTATATTAAAAGAGTAAGGAATAATATGAAACAATATTTCGTACAATACATATTACATGTCATACATACCTACAATGAATAATACATATTACATTTCGTACAATACATACATCTGGTATGTATATTTTTGTGTTACGCTTTCGATCGCCAAATACAAAAAAAAAAAAAAAAAAAAACGCCAAGGACGACAGAGTTTAGAAATTTAAAATTAAAATTTTGTCAATTTGACAGTAAAATACTTAACTCAGTCTAACGCATGTGATAACTAATACATATCTATATTCTATACCCAAATATAACGATTGAAATCGGGAAATAAATTTCCTCGATTTTTAATAATTTTTTACAAAAACTTCAATGGGCGATTAACATAGGAAATCTTTTTCTTGGCTGTACAGACGGTCAGTGAGTCAGACTTCGCTTGCGTATAGAACTCATAGATATAGTATAGTATATATAGAGCGATCATTGGGGAGAAAAAAGTGATTCCTTTTCACTTGGGAAAAGGCGACGTTTTTACCAAAATATGGCCGTCTTTCCCCGAGTGAATACACACGGGAATGTATATGAATATTTTAGCAAATAAAATTTGTGAATAATTTATTTACTAAAGGTGTATGAAAAACTCCAGATACATTTTTTTTTCGGCATCAAAAGTACGATAACATGGGGATGATAGATCTATATATATTACTATATCTATGATAGAACTACATTAGCACTTTATCAATGTATATAAAATCTTTAAATTGATTATGACGTCAATTTTCGTGAGATGGATAATTTAACTTGTTATAATTTTTTAACGTTCACGTTTGATTAAATGTATTTATTTTTATGTTGAAAGAAAATGAACTCGTAATTTTTTATTTATTTATTTATTTTTATTTTTTTTTTTTGCAACAATTAAACTTATGGAACTCACAGATATTTTGGAGCAACTGTAACAAAGGTCTATAATTAACAAATAATTGCAATAAAAAAATATTTTGACAATAAATTGAGATAAAAACTATCCTATCTCTCAAGTTGGACCAAACTGCACCAGTGTGCAAAATTTCCTTAAAATCGGTTTCTTAGTTTAGGAGTTTATCGCGGACAAACATCGTGACACGTAATTTATATATATATATATATATATATATATATATATATATATATATATATATATATATATATATATATATATATATATATATATATATATATATATATATACAGATATATATATATATATATATATATATATTTATATAAGGTGGACAGAAAGTAACTCCCTATTTTGAATTTGGAATAGCTATTGATGTTATGTGTAGATTGCAATGAAAGTTACCTTGTTTTATTGACTGTAGTGTGGCATTATATGTAATTTTTTTTTCCTTTTTTATATGTCTAATATATGGCAGTGCCTTGATGAGTGATTCACATAACACTGGATAGACCGCCGAGGCTCCACAGAATGGCTTGTGCGCAGTCCAGACTTCACCCCATGCGATTACTTTTTATGAGGGTGGGCTAAGGAAGAAGTGTGCCGCAGTAAACCTGAAACATTTGGAGACTTTGAGAACAAAATCCGTGAGGTCATAAGTGGTGTTCCTGATGAGTTCTTGCGGAAGGTCGCAGAAAACGTACCTGTTTGTTTAAGACAGTGTATAGAAAATACTAGGGCACACTATGATGTTAATAAATCACCCAGATCCATTTCAGAATAGCCGTGATGAAGTGGTTGAAAAATGCTGAAGGAAACACTCTTTGCAGGTAAAGTAAGAGAAAGCATTTAGTTGAACAGATCTTTTATTAATAGCATCATGGTAAAAGTCATTTTCAAAAATCTACTACATCTTATTAATTACTGATAAAAAGACAAATTCCATACGGTAAATGGGACGGGAGGAGAGGAGGAAGATCGTAGAAATTACTTCCTTTTCAAAACAAGATTATAGGAGCTCTGTGCCAGTCTCAGAGTAAAAAGTGCAACCCGAAAAATTTGGCATCGTTAAAATTCAGCCGAAAGAATGCAAAGCTATTTCTTTGTCTTTACAGTATATTTTAATACAAAACTTTTGAATAAAAAATGTCGTTACGAAAATCAGATCGACATGGCATTAAAAATCTGCGCCAGGTGTCAATCATACAACGTACAAAAACAGACGGTTTACAGAGGCGCCATACCGGCGGGGAATATCCATTAGAAATCTATTTTTAGAACTATAATGATCTGCTCTAAAAATAATAATAGCTTATAATGTAAACACAAGCATAATAAATGTGAACTGAAATGACCATTTTTATTTTATTAATAGCTACATATGCTAGAAATACGCTGATAACGACTTTTGAATTACATTCTCAAAATAAATAATTATAGCTAAAATGATTTAATTCATTCGGGGAAGAAGTATAAACAAAATTATTTTTCAAAAACCCCTATATAAAAATTGCTTTATTTTATTCAGAGAGCAATGTGCTTGTAACTATTCAAAGACAAAGAAACGCTATTAAATGAAACATTTTTGATTTGTAAAGAAAACGGGAAATTCTATATAATTAATTAATTGAATGACATAAATTTAAAAGGATTTTTTCTTATTACCTATATTAATTTCTCATTATGTTATATATTAAATTTGAATAAATAAATAAACTTTTAAAGAACATATGTGTGAACACTCACACACACACATCGAATTGTAACTTTTGTAATTATCATGCCACACAATAAACTAAATGTGTATAAAAAAATTGCTTTCATACCTACATTCGTTTATGAGAAAAAAATATTTCCAGTAGGGAGTTACTTTCCGCACATATATTTATATTTATGTATTAATTTAAGTCTAGATTGCTTCAGCGTATCTGAATTCCATTCGCTACATATGCGGCGCCATTATTAAAACCAATGGACTAATTTTCGAACACCATGTTTGATCCTCGTCCCTTTTCTCTTCATATGCCTTTATTATTAAAATAGATATAAACACATTTTTTTTATTTTTTCTTATGTTTCTGTGTATGCCAGGCACCGGGATAGAAAAGTATTCCCATCCGTGCAAGAATTTCGAGCTGCCCGCATTCACCCTACCACTTCTAGTTCTAATAGAAAATGGTAGTAAAACAAAACTTTATTCTATAAAAAAAAATGTGTATAAAATGAAACATTGTATAAAAATGAAGGTAGTTTTGAATATTTTTTGATATCACAAGAGAATATATATATATATATATATATATATATATATATATATATATATATATATAAATTCACAAGAATCATACCTTTTGAACGATATCATTTTAAAACTTTATATTCGTATATTTATTATGTTAAAAAAAGTTTGATAAATTTCATGTGTGCATATTAATATAAATAGAGATTTTTTTTTTTTTTTCTAAAACAAAATTATTTAAAATATTTAATATTTATTAGTTTCTAATTCGGAATACAATTGTGGGATGTAACTTTAAATACATAATATTAAATTTCATGCAACTATTTTAAAATAAAATGAATGGGAATATATAAAAGATAAAATAGAGAATAAAAAAAAAGAAAATTCATCTCTTTCATTCAATTCCATTTAACTTTCCTGTATCTTTATCTTTGAGATTCCCAGAAACTCTACGGACAAAGTAAAAAATGCATAAATCTAAAACCTATACCGAAGCAGAAGTGAATTCTATCGTAAAACCGGTATTCAAAGTTTCAGACGCTATTGATGCATCTGCTAGACCTTAAAAAAAAAATCAGAAATGATAGTGATCTGTAAAATAGATACACGAAGGAGAAAAAATGTACGCTTTAAAAGTTATTTTACAAAAGTGCCATAGAAAAAAGTACGTTTTCTTAAAATATAGCGGGGAAATTTATTTCTAACAAGTATTGTAAGAATATATATGAAATATATCTGTATATATGAATATAATATTATTAATTTTACAATTATTTTAAAGAATATACCAATTACTGCGCTTTTATGTCGCCAGGATTTATTAACAGATATATTATATATATATATATAGTTTTACTTATTGGAATAAATATAAAATGTTTATTTAGAAAAAAAAGTTTTAGAAATCGAAGAAGTTCGCAAGGACGAATAAGTAAACTAATATATTAATCAAATTTAAAAAGCTGATAAAATAAAATATAAAGTCTACTAAACACTTTCATAAGAATATTCCTATAACCCCTTCTCCTTCTTTGGAGCATACATACAAATAAATATTTGTATGTATGCCCCAAAAAATTTATGCATTACATATAGTATTTTTTAAATTTAAAATAAAATAAAATAATATCTACACTGTGTCTCAGCACCAACTTTCCGAATTTTAAGAATGACGTTGTACATCCGGATGATTTGGAATAATGTAACAGTGTAGGGTCGAAAATGCTTTCCTTGTTGGCATACACAAAAACATCAAAAATAAAAAAAGGCGCGAAAGTGAATATTTGTTTTAATAATAAATGTATATGACAATATATATATATATATATCATATACATGTGAGGCATGTATATATATATATATATATATATATATATATATATATATATATATATATATATATATATATATATATATATATATATATATATATACACATGCCTCACATTTACGTCACATGGAATTGACACGCTTTGACTGCAGCACTCGTGCTTCCATTATTCGCCTGATGAAGGGTCGTGTGTCTTTTCGACCCGAAACAAATATTGCGAGTTTGTTGCATTTTATGGTGTTTATTCAAAGTTTGTAAGTAATATTTTTTATAACGCCAGTTTTGTGGTGCTTTTTTATTAAGTTACCATTTATTATTAAAAACGCCTTATTCTCTAACATTATTTTATTTATTTACTAAGGTTCGGGAGTTCATAAGAAATTTCTCTCAAATAAGTTTTGCTATGTTGGTAAAATAATTGTAACTCCAAAATAATTAAGTAACGTTTGAAAAATTTCCTACGAAATTGCAATAAATGACTGGAGACTTTCGATTTCAGACGTTTTTTTCAAATATCTCAAAAAGGATTCGACAAACCATCTTGAAACTTCAAGAATATGAAAAACATGTCATGCCTCATATATTTCAGTGAAAGGTTTGTGCCGAAAACGAAAGGAGGATCAGTGAAAAATTCAAGAAACATGAATATTTTTAACATCACCCTGTAAAACATAATGCTTGAAACGCAATCTGGCAGTAGCATGCGATTTTGAGGCCTCTTTTTTATTATCTGTATAGATTTTTATGTATTTACGGCATGTAATCAGGGATATACATATATATATACATATATATATCTTAATATATATAAATCTCGTGTCACAATGTTTGTCCTCAATGGACTCCTAAACCACTTAACCGATTATAATAAAATTCGCACACCATGTGCAGTTCGATCCAACTTGAGAGATAGGATAGTTTAAATCTCAAATTATAGTCGCAATTTTAATTTATTGCTAATTATTTGTCTGTTATTATTTGACAGTCACAATTATCTGTTAACTCCAAATGATTCTAACAGATGTCGATACCTTTCGACTGGGTTGAAATGAAAGCTGAAATATATTTGGTGCTGCCATCTACACAAAGAATCTTCAACTTTTTAACCTATTAATAAATTTCGTATAATTCAATTATTTCCACTTTTTAAATTTTTGGTGTTAGCATAGCCGGCCACGTGTTACTTAGACTGAAGTGTAAATTGAATTCATATTATAATGAAGATAATACAGTGAAATTAATCCTGTTTTTTACTTATTTGTGCTTCATTGATCAAAACTTTATAATTTAATATATATATATATATATCTTTATATATAAAATTTATTATGTTTGTCCGCGATGAACTCCTAAACTAATGAGCCGATTTTAATGAAATTTGGACACTGTGTGCAATTTGGTCCAACTTGAGAGATAGGATAGTTTTTATTGCAAAATTCGCCTCCCAAAAGGGGGGGGGGAGGGGCCAAAACGTGATTTCACAAACAAACAAACAAACAACAACAACCAAAAAAAAAAAAAAAAAAAAAAAAATGCAGATAGACTGTTCAAAATTGGTATAGAGAGGTTTTAGAGGCCTGCAAATCGAATGAGGATATTTTCGAAAGTGTAAAGTTATTAGGAGGGGCGGGTAAGGGGGCGGAGGGGCAAAAAAATAAAAATAGAGTTACATCGCTAAAAATTGGTACATAGAAGTTTTTGATACGTACAAATCGATTGCAGATATTTTCGAATTTGTAAAATTATTAAGAGGAGCGAGAAAGGGGGGGGGCAGAGGAGCAAAATATAAAAATGGAGTTAGATCATTCAAAATTGGTGCATAGAATTTTTGATACCAACAAATCGATTGCGGATATTTTCGAATTTGTAAATTTATTAGGAGGGGCGGGAAGGGGGGCAGAGGGGCAAAAAATAAAAATATAGTTAGATCGTTCAAATTGGTGCATACAGGTTTTTGACACCTACAAATAAACTGTAGATATTTTCGAATTTGTAAAATTATTTAGAATAGTGGGAGGGGGGAGGGCAAAGGGACAAAATAATAGAAATAAGAGTTAGAACTTTGAAAATTAGTATTATTAAGTTTTAAGGCCCGATAAATCGATTGCGGATATTTTCGAAAGTATAGAGTTATTAAGAAGGGCGGGAACGGTGGATGAAGAAACGGTGCGCATGGTTTGCGCAGGTATACACTGCCGCAGGCAGTGGGGGTCCGAACAGATTATTCCACCAATGAGAGAAGATTTTTTAGTATTTTATATCATTTTCCTTTCGATAATATATGGATTCATTATGAGTGTCGAACATTTTCCCCGATCAGATTTTTTTTTTCTCTTTTTTTTTCACATGTTAAAAATTAATGCAATTTTGAGAATTCTTTAATTATAGTGAATCATTTAAAAATAGGGACCAGCGAAGCGGGCTAAGTCTGCTAAGATCAAGGGTGTTATCAAGGATGGTCTTTATTCGTAAATAATAATTTTAATATATTGAATATTTTACTACATTATAATTCAACGTATAACATAGCCACAGCAACGCGTGGCCGGGTCTGCTAGTATAAATATATTTTTTTTTAATTACAATTCTTTTTTTCGCTTTTTTAGCTATAACACTCGAGATAATAAATCCAATGCAAAGTTATTTTCTGGAAACTCGACATACAATATTAGACGCTGCAAATTGCTATCTGAGTGAAAAAATAAATAAATATCTGATGAAATCTGAGCATTTTTATTAAATAATATTAAACTGCGCATGCGCAAGATTTGTCGTAATTTCATTGGCATAATTTAATAACTAAATGTATTGAGCCACTTATATAAAAAAACTAAAACAAGTATCGTGTAGAATGATGCGATAGAATGAACTGAATTTCAGCTGTTGCCAAAAATAAGAATATGATAACAATGTTTTCTCAATATTTATTTACGATAATCGAAACTTGTATTACTATTAATTGAATAAAAATAAAAATGTGAATAAACACCTTTATAGTTATCTTTTTTCTAGAGAAACTGAATAGCAGTTCCTTCTATCGCGTACAACCTTTTGAGTTTACACGATTTTTTGAAGGGCTTTTATGTAAATAGCTCAATACATTTCGCTATTAAATTATGCAGATGGAAATTCGCTAAATCTCACGCATGAGTAGTTAAAATTTTTTTAGTTAAAATGCTCATATTTCATTAGATATTTAATATTTTTTCAGTCTGATTGCCGTATGCTGTGCTTAATCTTGCATTGAGTTTCCTGAAAATAGCTTTGCGCTGGGTTTAATACCTTGCGCGTAATAGCTGAAAAAGTGAAAAAAAAAAAAAATGCAATTTATAAATAAATCTTTATATATCCCTGATTACATGCGGTTAAAACATAAAAATGTATACAGATAATAATAAAGAGCCCCATAATCACACGCTACAGCCAGATTACATTTCAAGCAATACTTCTTACAGGGTGATGCCAAACGTTTTCCTTTTTCTTTAATTTTTTACTGTTTGTCCTTTCACTTTCTGGGTAAAATTTAACTGAATTATATTGGACGTATAACATGTTCTTTACACTACTGAAGTTTTAGAATGCTTTGTCGAGTACTTTTTGAAATATTCTAAAAAAGTCTGAAATCGAAAGCGTCCGCTCATTTATAGAAAGATAGTCAATCTACATTCTTGCTCATTCTTTTGTCGATGATTTATTTAATTAAAATAATCTTTTGATATAACTAGCCCAGTACATCTTCCTTTTAATCAATGTAAAAATAATAAAATAAATATATAAATAAATAAATAATAACAATAATAATAGAAAACATCTTCTGTGCATGCACATTAAAAAGCTTTTACTACTTATGTTCCTGTCTCATAGAAAGGTATACATGTGCGAACTGTATTTCAGAATAATGTTTTTCTAATCGTAATGTTTTTCTAATCGTAGTGTTTTTCTAAGATAGTGTACATGTTTGGAGAAATAACGTGTTAAAGCATAAGTCGTTCTAGCTTTTCATGATACAAGGTGAACTAATATATATGTCTATTTCTTCGTTTTGTGATTAGTTCCCTAACTGCATCCATATCTAAATCCATAGCGGAAAACCTCAGCTTATAAATAATATCTCCATGCCTGAAATTCAAACCCATATTGCCCAGTATTGTATTTATTTTATTTTATTAACAGAAAAAATAACAATAAATCTTATATATTGTTTACTCATTGTAAAGTTGGATTTTAAAGTAAATTTGAAAAATATACTTATTTGAGAAAAACTAAAACTATAAATAAAATAGAAAAATAATTCCCATTTTTTTCTATAACCATATTACCCTGTTAACTTAGATTAGAAGTCTAAAAAAGACTAATTTATTATTTAAAAAGAAAATACACTTAGGGCTGATTTTATTCAGTTAGTGACAAAGGATATTGAATTCTAACAAATAATTTATTTGATCTTTGATGTCTTTATGTTCTTTTTTTCCCTTTTGTACACATAGTGATTGGGATTCATTCTGTTAGCTTGTAAAAGA
The DNA here is from genome assembly GCA_963930645.1 of Salticus scenicus. Classification (NCBI taxonomy): domain Eukaryota; kingdom Metazoa; phylum Arthropoda; class Arachnida; order Araneae; family Salticidae; genus Salticus; species Salticus scenicus. The sequence goes on from CAWVNO010001443.1 coordinate 209,366, forward strand.
AAAGAAAGCAAGAAAAACCTAAATTGAATCAAGAATTTCAATTTCCATTTTGCTGCTGTATTTTTATTTATTTATCTATTTATTTATTTATTCTAAATGCAGTACACCTTTTCTCCTTTAAATGACAGCATTTAGTCAATAAATGGTATGAGATTATTTTACAGTTGATTCCTTTAAAAATGTCAAGCAATATGCTTTCTTATAAAACATACAAATAGCTTTTTTTTTTTTTTTTTTTTTTTTTTTTAACGGGTGCGATAAAATTTAAATGTATTATTGATATTTGTATGTTTGTTTAATGAAAATTACATATATATATAATACAATAATTTTTTCAAACACGTTATATACTGATAACATTTAGAGTAACATGATAAATATGCTGAACTTTTGGAACTAACCTCGAAACTTATGTTTGAAATTTTCACAGTTCCACATAAAAATATTGATTGTTTATCGATAATATTTGTTACACATCAATCATTGTTTTCGAGATTTTTATGTTGAAATGTGCATGTAAATTGCAGGACACCTTCAATTTGATTTCAAGAAGTTAGTTCCAATAAAGTAATATTTATAACCATGTTAACATATAATGTACTGGTCTCCCAAGCAGCACCGAAACGTTCTCTGAACGTTCAAAAATTGTTCTGCAAACACGTTCTAAGAACGTTCACTTTGAACGTGTTATAGACGTCTATCTGTCCATCTTGAAGACGTACAATAGTACGGTTCAGAGAACGTTCAATGAACGTGTAACTATCACCATCGGTGTTATAGAAGCGTTCTGAGAACGTTCTATGTATACGGTCTCAGAACGTTCTAAACGTTTTTAGAACGTTTTCAAAACGTTATACACATTTTCAGAACGTTCCAGAAAACGTACTGTAAACGTTCTAAAATAGTGTAGTTAAAAAAAAAAAAAAAAAAAAAAAAAATGTGACGTCATTATAAAAAAATCCCCTCAGTACGAGCGTTTAGAAGTAAAAATTACATAGCTGATGACGAATAATGATACAACACATGAACAGGGATATGAATTACTTTTTTTTTCAATTCAAATAATGTTTGAGAAATTTTAACATACTTACTATTCTTTTAATTTCAACGTATATGCATCAAAAATTCTATATTCTATGACAGCTTTCCCCAAAAAGTGTCATAACGTCTCTTTATACCTTAAAAAATTTCTTAAATTTTTGCATTTTTTAAAAATTTCTTTTTTTTCCCTAATCTGTAGATAATGAAGTTATAGTATTAATTACAAAACTTTGAATAAACACCATAAAATGCGAGAACTCGCACCAACTGTTTCGGGTCAAAAGAAGACACAACCCTTCATCAGGCGAACATTGTAGGCACGAGAGCTGCAAACAAGAACGTTGAGTGTGTGGAATGCGTTGCCGCTTTGTTTGTAGCAGCCGTGCTTTGTTTGTAGCAGTTGCGAGTTCTTGCATTTTATGGTGTTTATTCAAAGTTTCTTAATTAATACTATAACGCCATTATCTTCAGATTAGGGGAAAAAAGAAATTTTTTAAAAATGCAAAAATTTAAGGAATTTTTTAAAGGGATATAGGCACGTTATGACACTTTTTGGGAATTACAGTCATAAAATATGGAATTTTTCATGCATATACGTTGAAATTAAAGGAATAGTAAGTATGTTAAAATTTCTCAAACAATATTTGAATTTAAAAAAAAGTAATTTATATCCCTGTTGCTGTGTTGTATCATTATTCTTCATCTGCTTTATACAACTAAACTCTTGATTTATTTTGCTTGTTTTAATCCTTGTGATTCCGAATGCGTCATCCTATGATTAATGTTTGTTTTTCATGGTTGTTTTCTGTTTGATTCTCTGATTTCTTGAAGTAAATAATTTATTCCAATTTATTCTTCATTTCTAACTTCAATTAATTTCTTGTTCGATAGGGTGCCCGCTAGCAATTTGCTATTATAGCTGCTAACGAACGAAATCGTATATTGGTGCTCAACGACGAAAAGGGTCACCCTTGACGAGTTTTTTTTTTTTTTTTTTTTTTTTTTTTTTTCTACCATTCTAAGCTTTTCCTACAAAAAATGTTTAAAATGCTGTCTTAATTTTTTATTTCCTCGTTGCTTGTTTGTATCTTTTGATTTGAGTTTCATGTGGTTTTTACGCACCGGCAAAATTATTAAAATTGCAACTAACAATATAGGAATAAATTTAAGATTAGACTGAAGTTAAATAAAATAAAAATCAATAAATAAAATATAAATGTTTCAATAAATCACAATCAGTCTCCCCAGGTTATTTAAATTTGTTGTAATTTTCTTCTCATTGACCTATGTGGTTTCAGGGATCTTATATCTGTTGCTTGGCTTTAACTAAGATTAAAAATTCATTTATACATACATACATATATATATATATATATATATATATATATACATACATATATATATATATATATATATATATATATATATATATATATATATATATATATATATATATATATATATATATATACGTGTTTTTTTTTTTTTTTTAATACAGGGTGCAAAGCATTGTGACGAGAATACCTTTATCTCCGCAACTATTGGTCGCAAATATATAGTTTCAGTTACAAAATGTTTTAAAGAATATGAGCATTTGTGGTATAACATGTTTAAATTTAAAATATCTATTTTTTCAAAATTGCAAAAACTAAATTTTTACATAGTCCCAGATCCCTATAATCATATTTAGAAAACTGACACTCATCCTAACAAACAGTTTCATTTCTATTCTCCCAAAATGGAACATGATATTTAAAGTTTGGTTTTTCTAACATATTTCGGCCTTCAATAAGGGATCGGTTTAAAAATCCTAATTGGACTTTGTTTGCATTTTCCCTGGGTTTATTAAAGAATTTTTCATTGACTTTTTAATAAAGCCCGAGAAAATGCGAAATAATCCTAAATTTTGAAACTAACTATCTGAGACAATTTTGGGTGCACAAAAGTGAAACTTTTTGTGTTATATTTTTTAGGTTAGAACTCAACTTACACTATTAGTGTCATGAAAATTGTATAAAAATTATCAGTTTTTGTGATTTTTAGTAAATTGATTTTTTAAATTTAAACATGTCATATAATGAATTCTTACATTTTTTTTTTTAAATACATTTTCTTATTGGAGGACGTTTGAGACCAATTGTTGCCCAAATAAAGGCCTGCTCTCGACTTTGCACCCTGTATATTCTAAACATTTCTGGGTACTACTTTGTAAGTCCATGGATAGTTTATAAATATATTTGAATGCTGAAGTTTATAGAAAGTTTTAATATTTCAACATAAAAAATAATTTCAAAAATGAATGTACCAATACACCGCTAAAATAATATATAATTGAGTTTAGAATATATTGTTAATTTATAATAATAAGAAATTGAAACAAAAAATTAAAAATTAGTTAGAAGGAGGAAATTTTTAAAATGTCCAAATACTTAAATACATATATATATATATTTAATCATAATATTTTTCTAAAATATTTAACATACTTCATATTTTTAAATTTCAGTGCATGTGTGCATACATATTATTAGTTTACAGCAGCAATTTACAACAATGATGTTTGCAGGTATTTAAATTTATTCCACATGGCAATGTAATTGGTATTTTTTAAATGTTTAAATTTCTTTAAATTGAGTCAACGCAATTTTTACCTCATTTGATGTAATTATGCGATCATGGCATATTAAATAATTGATAAATGTAAATATTATTAGTATTAATAAATAATATAGTAAATCGTCCTTTTTTTTAAGCAGAATATCTTTTTTTATAAAGATGTGGAATAAAATTGAATTGAATCTTTGTTTTATTATGCAGTTAAACAATTTCATATATTTAATTTAATAAATAATAGTAAAGAGATATTTAAAATTGTAAGTCGGTGAAACTTAGGATATTATTTTAAAAATATGCAATTTGCATAACCTAGATTGTATATATATTATCATATAAACATTAAATAAATACTTCAGAATTTAAAAAGAAAAGAAAAAAAAAAGAATTACATACCTTCCTCATTTTCTTCATAAGAATTTCTCCAAGAAAACACCCTTCCAACTAGCATTTTAAAATACATAATGACCAGTCTGGAAGGGCATTCACTTAAAATTAGCTCTCATCTTTTAAATTCTTTATGTTACTTCATTCAGAAGCATAATAACCAAAAATAGTCAATTTAACAATTTCCATCTCAGAAGACTGAATTAATAAAATGAATCCATAATTTCTAAGCGGTTTTCTGTAACAGGAGCAGTTTTTTCTGCGATACAAAGCTACTTACAAGTATCAAATGATAGGCATAAGAACTTACGCAGATATGAAAATGATTGTTTAATTGATATTAAAATAAGACTTTAATAACTAGAAAATGGAGAATATTACAGGTTAAAAATATTACATTTTTACCTTTTCTAAAGCTTATCCAAGTCATTATAACGCGAAAACTGAACAAAACAGATTACATTACACGTTTTAAAATTACCGCTTCACATAACGGCACGACATTCCCAAGACCTTTGAATTTGCTCTGTCAGCGAGAATTAAATAAATGCAATCCACAGATGTCAGTTTCATCTGCTCTTCCCTTGTTACATCCGGAATAATCATGTTTCAAAGTTCAACGTTTGAAACATAAATTTATTAAGCATTTATAGCTGTAGGAAATACAAAGTGTCAATATTTTAAGGAAAAATGGAGCTGAGTTAAACAATTATTTAAATTTTTATAAAGTATTTGAAAAACTTATGAGATCACTTTATTTTTCCATTTTAAAATCTCGAATTAAACGGAAAAGCATATTTTGTTTTAGTGTATATTTTAGTATGGAATAAAATATTCAGTGAAAATAAATAAAATAAAATAAGAACAATCAAACAGAGTAACGATTTAACAACATTATCAATATTAATAATTTATCAGTAACATTTAAACTTAAATAGAATCATAAATAAAATATAATAAAAGTTTAAAATTATGCTTAAAGAAAAGAAGAAAAAAACTCATTCTGTAACTTCCCGATGAGTATTGACCGCGAGGTCCTACTCTCGAATCTTACAGACGGGAAGTGTTGGCTTCGATTCCTGGTCACGCTCGTCGACTTAGGTTTTCGGAGTTTTCCCGTGATTTTCTTTGAAACTCGCGTAAAGCACTATATTACTTATTCAATAACATCCGTGATTAGCTTTTTGTATCTAAACTTTGGGTCTGGGGAATGCATAGATTTTCATGACAGAAGACAATCATTTTTATGCTGTATAGAAGATCTTAGAAAATGTATTATTCTAAGGGTTTATTATTATTATTATTACAAATGAAAAAAAAAAAAAAAAAAAAAAAAAAAAACGGTAAATTTGTTTTAAATCATTAGAAAACGATGTTTCAATTATTCGTTTTAAAGGTGATATCGAATTCTTTTGAAAGATAATTATAGTGAAAATTTTTATCCACCCTTCCCCCATCCCCCAGGGATGATGCATACTTATTTCTAGGGGAAAAAACAATGTCCTATGAATGATAATAATAAAAAAAAACTGTTTGACTATTACTCGTTATACAGCCAAATTGAATCAATATTATATATCAAATGTATGTCACGCAGAAGGTTTGGTGAGTATATATATTACAGAAGCTGATAGATAGCCTTTCTGTGAATGGAAAATATTGGAACGTGGCAGTGCCACCTGTCGTCCGATATGCACCCAAAGGCAATCTGTAGAGTTTTACGTAATATTAATTTCACTTACCAAATTTACAATATTTATAAATCACAGAAGTTGAGATTTTTCGTTTCTGTTATGAGATTAAATTGCAACATAGCGACGCCACCTGTTGGCCGATATGCATCCAAAATGGACCAGTAAAGCTTTACATAAAATCGATTTCACTTATAACTTCAGTGTATCACAAAATTTATTGTTAAATCACAAGAGTTAAAATATTGCCTTTCCGTTAAAATGATTAAATTGCAGATTAGCAACGCCACCTGTTGGACAATGTATACATCCAAATTGTATTAGCAGAGGATATGATGATATATGCCAATATATCATGTTTAATACATTTGTACACTATAGAAGCTGAGATATAGCCGTCCCATAAATGGAGGGTTTCATTGCATAGCACCGTAATCTATCGGGCGATATATCCCAAATGAAATTCAAATAAACTCCAATTTAGGGCAAGATCTAATATTGTAACAAGTTTGGTCGAATTCCATACATTGATTCCTGAAATACAAAATCCACAAAATTTTTCCATGAGTTTAAAATTTTGTAATTTTTTTTCACCTCACCCGTACTGATTATTGGGAAGCATTCTTTACTGACGTGCTAACAAAACGTTAAACTGAAAATGTAAAAAATGCTCTATTCTCTATCATGCTAAAAATTATAAATTTCGAATAACTTACGAAGTTTTTAAATTAGAATGTTGCAAATCTCTCAATAAGATTCTTATCAATATCATAATTGATATTTTAAAACTGGTCCGATCTCTCTGCAATCATTTGTTCTTGAGATATCGTGTACATGAACTAACGGGCTATCACACTAATAGGTGCCGATACACATTAACAGATACCATACCAACCTTTTGACTTCCGGATTCCTCACGCCACAAAACGTGTAAAAAAATCAAAAGCTGAAGTCAAAAATTTTAAAGGTTAACCTAGTTTCCCAACCAATAGTACTAAAAAGTCATTTTGTCATATTCGTTATAATTACACTGTTACAGAACGTGTTATGACGGTGTCACACTTGAACGTTCTATATAGAACTAGAATTGTACGTTTTATAGATGGTACAAATCAAACATTTTCAGAACGTTCTAAATAATACTATTTCTGAACGTGTTTTAGAACGTTCTTTTGACACGAAACACGGTGTTTGAACTATTGAAACCGTTATTAGACGTTCACAGAACGTTCCTGTGCTACTTGGGCTGAAACAGTTCAATATACGAATAAATAAAAACTTATTTTATATGTTATTAATTCATTCCCTCATTTCCTTGAAGTCATTTTTCTTTTTTCTCTCTCTCTCTCTCTCTCTTTTTTTTTTTTTTTTTTTTTCAAATTTTGATTGTAAATGTACTTTGAAAAAAAAAAAAAAGCAAAATTATATTAAAACCTACAAGTATATTTTTAATCAAAAAAGTAATTAATTTTCAATTAAAACAACATATATAAAATTTTAACTGATATTACCTAACTTTTTTGCAACATTCATTAACATTTAAAACAATAAGATAGATATTTCTATGTATATATTCCTATAAGAAATGTCTATTCACAACACTTATTCAATGATTTTTAAAACATTTCGTGTAAATATACTATATGTAAACAAAATTTTTTATCACACACAACATAGATAAATTTATTCAATGAAGTTTAATTTTTGCAATAAAAAATATAATGTAAAAATCTTAATTTAATTAAAAAATCACGCGTTAGCAAAATTATAATTATTAGTAGGAAATTTTTGTAGAGGTAATATTTTAAATGTGAACGTGATATTAATGCAAATTTAAAGCAAATGAAATCAAGTATTCATTCGATAATAACGGAACTACAAGTAATTAAATAAAAAATAACAATTTGATTCCCATTTTCTGATTATGAATATATATATAACAGTACTCTAAGATAATTATAAGATTTCTTTAAGGTAATTTAATCAACATTTGTTTCAACGTAATTCAATTATTTTCAAATATAAGAATTGTCACATTTGCTATGCAATTATTTATATTAAGTGGTTACGTTGAGAGGATAGAACCTGAATGATTTAAATTATCTTTACTGAATTATTGTTATATAACTATTACTATTACAATAGAGACAGTTCTTTTAATGTGTTTATGAATATTAACAGTTATTACAAATATATAATTGCTTTATGATTTCAATGTTTTAATTTGCATTTAATTTTTTTTTATTTTATTTAAAATATGTATTTTAGCATGTATAGAGAGGGCTAATGTATAAATGTTTAAACGAAAACGTTGATATTTTTTATTGAACATCCAAACAAAATGTTCCACATACTAAAAATTGAATATGTCACGAATTTGTATGATGCCAAATAAAAATTACTTAAAAGAAAATTAATATTTTAATGAAAATTATTTCTTTCCGCTTTGATTGTATTTTTACAATCTGTCTTAAAACAAGAAAATGATATGGTGGATTTGTGTGTAATATATATATATATATATATTCTCAGGAGCATATACAACATAATTAAATTGTTTTTTTGTGAAACATTTGACAATATTTCTTAAAAGTTTTAATGAATACCAGACTCCATCTCAAAAATAAAGGTAGGACAGATATATTTCCGCTCGAGTTCATTCGATGTTGATAAATATGGACGAGTGAGAAAATTAATAAGATACTTATAGTGCGGCCACATATCCTAAAACTAGCAGTGAGGACGCGTCTAAAATGTTGGAGGGATGCCAGCGTGACCGACAATTTGAAATTTGGAAAACATCCAGTAATTCTGCGCTCTGCTATTGCTAATTTTCTCTGAGTCAGATGACTGTCACCCCTATTTTAGCATTGGACTCGTTGAGTTAGCACGTGCGCAGATGCTTGCATGGTTTCACGAAATGTGGTCGAAGAATATATCCAATGTAATTAATTCAAATGTAAATAACGTGTAATTAGCTTGTCGTAAAATGCATGTATTGCTAGGTTTCAGTAAAAGTGTAGAGAATAAGAGTGGGCCATGCTCTCAAATGTAGATCTTAAATCCTAGATCTTAGATCTTACTAGATCTTAAATATGAACTTAGATACTTAATTGCTTAATTAGTTAGTAATAAGAAGAGCTCGAGACAAAGTTAACAAATAAATAACAACGTTTATTTATCATTCAATATCAAGGAGGGCGTTGAGCTAACTGAATATAAATAAATGACTTCAGGGAATAACTTTAAATCAGACATAAAAGAAAGACCTCACCAATTATCTCACCAATGCTGACCTTTTTGGCGACTGCTCTCTGCTACTACTAATCACTCTCACTTCAGAGTGTCGGCCGGATTCCCGATACACGACAGACTCCTTTCTTAATTTTACTCCACGATACTACACCTCTCTACCATCACTTCACATACACCATGATCCGGTGCAACTCACTTTTACCACCAACTCCATTTCACACTACTCCTTACTCCATACTAATCAGCTATCAATTCATCACCATTCCATTACCCCTAGCAATTCACTACCCTTCATTTTATATTACATTCAACAAATATCCTTGTCCTTCATTTCAATTAAAACTTACAATCACTTCTAATTCATCTAACAATCAGATCCTAATTATTTCACAGCAGCACTATGCCGACATAAAACTCACTCGACCTCAACTTTCGCCGAGTTACTGGAGACGAAGTGCCTTAACCGTCCCAACTTTTGGTGACGGTCTAGAGACTCAACCTCACAGTCCCCCTCCAAGAAAAAAAATTTAGTCGGGAAAATCCCCAACGGGTTTTAACGAGTAAATTTAAACACTAATATCTCATAGGAGTGAGTTCAGCCACAACTTAATTTCTGAAACTTTAAAATAAGTTAGAAAAAAAAAGTTTAATTTGCTGAGCAATGAATTGCTTACAGCTTCAAATACAATGGCGATTAAAAAAAAATTCCATGAGCGAAAAATCGGACAAACCTCGATAAAGAAATTTAAATTTTAAATTAAAAGGAGGACACTTTATGGCCGGGAAACTCCGGGAAAAAAAAAAAAAGAAAACGCCCCAAATATGTTATCTCAACGGATACGGTGGGGCTTACAACCATCTTTTTGTAATTCCAGAAAGGAAAAAAAAAACAATTTCAAACTTGTTTTTGTACAGGTGGGTCGCTTTACAATCAATAACAACGTGAAGAAAATGTTTATTGAAAAAAAAAAAATCTTGCAATCCTCTCTGAAGTAAGCCATCTTTCGAAACTTATGACGAGGAATTTCTTCATCCATCAAAGAGCCAGTCTAGGCTCAAGAATATCAGCTAGTCCAAGTACTTGAGAGTGTAAATTGAGGACAAATTCATTCAGAAAACGTCAGGCCTCAGAATAATAGTTTGGACATCAGATTAGATCGCAATAACTGTTCAAACGGAGTTTTTCTAAAATGGAAAGACTTGAACAGTATCAAAAATATAAAAACTACATTTTGTAGATAGATAAACGAGACAAATTGTCTCTGAATACATAAAATAATTTACATACAATATTTTTTTCCTCCTGGGCTATAGCATGTGAAAAGACAAAAAATTAATTTGTTAGTGATTTTAGTTAAAAGTTAAGCGTGATTTACGCATATAGCCAAAAAAAAAAAAATTCCCCACTCAAACACATATATATATATACAGAAAATTTTTTTTAGCTTTCATACAAAAGTTTACACATATCAAATTTCATTTGATAGATACAAATACGATATTTACAGAAATACAAAAAAAGGGGGGGGGGGATATTTACAAAGACTAAAAACCAATTTTATATTACCCGCTCTGCACGAGTCGCTACAAAATAAAAGAACTTAGTATACATACCGAAAATATATATTAAGAGAGAACAAAAATGTTGACATTGAAGCAGAAACATGAATTTCGATATGAAAGTTCATGCACTAATTTAAATTTGGCAGTTTTTAGTTTAAGAAAGTTCGTTTTTTTTAGAAAAGGTTCACAAGTCTTAAAGGCTTCAATACATGTCGCACATTTTGGTACAACTCTGATAAACAAATACTTGAGAAAAAGTAAAATAAGAAGCGATACGACCTGACCGAGGGTTTCCGCCGTAACAGCGTTAGCCTGAAACCTGTTAGAACTGCGAGTTATTGCACTCGTCGCAGATATCACAGGACTGGAGGCTTGCAGCAGATGGGTCAGGCGTTGCAAAGGCACATTCCTGGGATGGGATCGAACCCGGCACGCTGTCGCTGTCCGCAGTTCCAGGAGAAGCTTTATCTGGTTCTATAAAAAATCTTCTGAGATTAAAGTGCAAAGTCGTATGAAGTGAGGTAGTCTCTCTTATGCTACCAAAACCACAGTTACTAGAAAGGGTTCGGGAAAGAATATCCGAACCCGTATGCTCAAGTTTAGAGCTAACAGATGAAGAATTAACGTGGAAATGCTTTGATCTGCCTCTTTTATTCCCTACATTTTTATGTAAATTAGCTAGCAGTTTTTGAGCCGGACCGCTATTGAACGTTCCACATGCTTTTACAACATTTTCCGTGAAACTAAAAGGATCTGTCGACTAGACTGTTTTAGAAATTAAACGTAAATTATCAGATGCATGTAAACTAATAGATAAATCTATTGGTTGAACAGAATGAAAACACGAGTTTGATGCCTTTAATAAAGATTTAGTACCAACATTAATTTTAACATCATTTTCTGCGACACTTTTTCCTGTTACACGAGATAAATTTCCGGACTCGACCGGTTTAGCATTTGCGTAAGATTTATCATTACAAATAGCAGAATCTGACGACTTGACAGTTTTAGAATTAAACTATAATTTATCATGCGGTGAATTTAAGCTACTAGAAAAGTCTGTTGACTTAACAGTTTCAACCCATAAATTTGGTTTCTTGACGAAAGGTTTAGCCGCAACATTTAATGGGCTTTCATTCTTCTCTAAATTGGAAGGTAACGGAGAGTTTAAATTAGAAACGTACTGAGAAGAAGAATTTAAATGCGACCAGTTTACGGGGCAAACATTAAGAGAATTTAAAAATATAGATTGAACTTTGGTATTATGAGAGTGTGTTTGATTTCCTGCAACAGTTTCTGGTTGATTTAAATGACTGTTTCTCCGCAGCGAAAAGTTAGCTTGTTGCGGTCAGTTGAAAGTATCAATTTGAGGGGGGCGGAAACACTGACGGTTTCTTGCCGGCGATTAGTGGTATTCGCCGGTTAAGCAGCCTGACGTGCTCGATATTTATCGAGAACTTGAAAAAGAGTATCAATAGATTCGGTTTGCTTTAAATCGAGGTAATCTTGAATTGGCACCGTGAACAGCGGATTTATAATATCAAATATTTCCAAGAAGGATAAATTGAGATCGAACTGTTTAATTAAATCCAGTTTACGCAGGAAAGTTTGTCGGTTTATCAAATACAGACATTTTCTGTGTATAAAGTTCCTGCCTTAATTTAGCTCTATCAGCACTCGAGGAAAATGTGCTTATAATTTTGATTTTTAACTGTTCTAAAGTGGGATTTTGACCCAAGGAATGAGAGGCTATGAGGTCAAACCACCTTTTGAGTTCTCTTTTTAAGGAGTATTTTAACCAGTTAAATCGATCAGAAATATCAATATGACATACATCAAAATATTCTTTAAGTTCCTCAAAAAAGTTAAGCACGTTATTTGAGCCGGTAAAATATACTCGAGCGGGGGGGTTTCGAACTTGTTTGGGCGCCACTGTAGAGAATAAGAGTGGCCCATGCTCTCAAATGTAGATCTTAAATCCTAGATCTTAGATCTTACTAGATCTTAAATATGAACTTAAATATTTAATTGCTTAATTAGCTAGTAATAAGAAGAGTTCGAGACAAAGTTAACGAATAAATAACAAAGTTTATTTATCATTCAATATCAAGGAGGGCGTTGAGCTAACTGAATTTAAATAAATGACTTCAGGGAATAACTTTAAATCAGACATAAAATAAAGACCTCACCAATTATCTCACCAATGCTGACCTTTTTGGCGACTGCTCTCTGCTACTACTAATCACTCTCACTTCAGAGTGTCGGCCGGATTCCCGATACACGACAGACTCCTTTCTTAATTTTACGACGCGATACTACACCTCTCTACCATCACTTCACATACACCATGATCCGGGGCAACTCACTATCACCACCAACTCCAATTCACACTACTCCTTACTCCACACTAATCAGCTATCAATTCATCACCATTCCATTACCCCTAGCAATTCACTACCCTTCATTTTATATTACATTCAACAAACATCATTTCCCTTCATTTCAATTAAAACTTACAATCACTTCTAATTCATCTAACATTCAGATCCTAATTATTTCACAGCAGCACTATGCCGACATAAAACTCACTCGACCTCAACTTTCGCCGAGTTACTGGCGACGAAGTGCCTTAACCGCCCCAACTTTTGGTGACGGTCTAGAGACTCGACCTCACAAAAGAACAATGTCATTTAATAAAAGGCCTGGTGTGTAACAACCACATGACATCCTTTACCAAGTATTACACGTATTATATATACATTTAAACTTCCATTACCTAATATTGCACTTAATATATGCACTTTTGTGAGATAATGTGGCCAGTAAACATAAAATTTACGTAAAAAAAAAATAATAATAAATCGTACAGCCTTCGTCAATGTTCCTTTAACATCCAGGTAATACATGCAAAAGGATATCTAAAAAAAAGTTTTTGTAGCTCTTCTCAAGAAAATCGGTAGAGCAGTTTGTCGTAGAGATACAGACTTTCAGTCACACTTTCGGTTTTCGAAAAAACTTGGCAAACTCATTTGTTGATTGGAAAACAGCAATTATGCACGAAAGGATACCTAGAAGGCAATTAATATGGCGACTTTGAAAAAAAAATATCCTTACAACCTTTCTTAATGGAACTCAGTTTTGAGAGCTTAAATTTATCTACGCCTATGAATTTTTTGGAACTAAATACATCTAATAGGCTTATTATACAGAAAAAAAAATAAAAAAAGACGGCAGAATAACTTTTGAGATACGAATTTCGATTTTTTAATTTTTATTGAAAGTTGGAAAAAAATATATGTACAACAGAGTTGTCTCAATACTAAAGTTTCGTCTTTCTGATTTTATTAGTTTAAGAGTGATGATAATCAGAAGGTTACACACACACATACGTACACTGACCATTGCAATAAACCACTAATTTTGACACAGAAGACCTTAATACATGTATATAAACATGTGAAAACCCAATATAAAAAATTTTCACCGAGTATAATATTTCTATAACCAACGTCTTCGGGTAATTGAACTAAAAAGTGTTACAATATTCCATAAACTTTTGCTCATAATCATTTCAGGAATATATGTGAATGATAACTTTTAAAGAATAGGGGAATGTAAAGCAACATAAAAATGTCGTATTTTCTAAGTATTAATGTGATTTTTTAAGTACTTTAAAAGTAGTTTATTATTATTATTATTATTATTATTAACAATTGATATAGTTACTTCATTATTTTCAACCGTGCGTGATTATATGTTTCCATGATAAACTTTTCAGGAGCTGGTTGAAAACTATTTCGCTGTTAATTTTTGTTTAAAAGCTTTGATTTTTAAATTCGTATTACATACTTTCGTCGTTTATAATATTTTTATTATTATTTTTAATTGAAAAAATAACACAGAATTTTATGGCATAAAGAATTTTAACTGAAATATTCACACTTTTCAGAAAATCTAAATCCGTTCATCATGGAATATTCTGCAGGGAATTTATAACTGTTTAATTTCTTATTAAAACAGCAGCTTATTCACTATTAAGCAGAAGAATATTCATTTTACACTCGTGCTTTCAAAGTTATAAGGAATAATTCAAAGTTTTAAGGAATAATTTATTTATATATATAATATAACAATATAATATACTATAATATTATATGTATATATATGGAAATATTCTAGAAATTTTCATATATATATATATATATATAGTAAGAGACGGATTGATAGATATATAGATAGACAGATATATGTGTATGCATATTAAAGTGAATTCTGCGAAAGAAATTAAAATTCCAAAACCTACTATTATATATATCAAAGAAATGGAACTTAAAAAAATAATAAACTTTTTATTATTTTCTTAAACTGTTCTTAAACAAGTTTAAGCCTATACTAATAAATATTGTTTTACAGCGTAATTTTAAATAATGTAACGGAAAGCCATTGAAATACTGATGGAAGTTTACGAAATTTTAAATGCGAACGCAAATGCATTTTTATTCTACTACAACTGGCAATTATATCATTTACAATATGAAAATTTAAATAGAATAAGACCAGCTTCTTTATTATTATTATTATTATTTTTAGAGTCATTTATTTTTTCTTGTGACTTCTGAAATCTCATTCAAGTGATAAATAATGACTGTTTTTATTGTTATTCGATTACATTAAAAGAAGAATACTGAATTATAATTTAACTAAACTGATTTTTATAGACTATGCCGTGTTTAAATAAATTTACCTTTTTTTTTACGACAAATAATTTGTATTCAAAACAAAACAAAATAAGATTGCATAAATTAAAACATCAAATAAAATAAAATGTAATTTGAAATTATGTCAAGCAATATATATCATAGGGATACTAAAAAATTAATTCTATATTTACATCTATATCTATCTATTTATTTATGTATGTACGTGTGTATATATAATTAAAACAATCATAAACTTTCTCTCTTTGAAGAATTCGGTTACAAAAAAAAAAAAAAAACAGTTAAAAATAATCTGGTGTGTCACTCACACAACTTTTTATTTTCCTGCATTTCACTACTACAATGATAGATTGCATATTAATTCATGATCAATAACAAAAAAAAAAAAAAAAAAAAGTTCAATGAACTTTTAAAAATTATATAAAATAAGTTTATAACAGTATTATTTGACATATTATTCTGCGTCTGGGGGCTGCCGCCCCCTTTCAACCCCAGTTTAGTTTTAGTGCCTACAATTATTGAAAAAATAAAAAAGTAAATAACGCCATTCATTTGCTTTGAAGTTTGCTGATCTTGAGCAAAATTTTAAGTGATACACCACATACGATCCCCAAAATATTTGAATTCCGTTTAGTTATTTGTTTTTATATTACACTAATAGCAAATATACATGCAGATCAATCGCTTTAAAACTGCATATTCGTAATCAGCTTACCTTAGAACGTTATATTATACAAAAAAAACAGATTTGAATAAAGGACTTTTAAAAATACTTTGTTTACAGTACGGGTATGAAAAATTAATTTTTCTTCCTGAGCAGAGTTCGTCGACAGAGTAAAATGTAACAAAACACTAGACCAGCTAGCACACAGACCAACCTCTAAATGCATGATTTTCTGATTCAGGGAATGTCAAAACATTAAATATAACAGAAACTAAAATTCGAATAATTGACCAAAAAAAAAAAATACTTTTTTTTATGATATACATAGGTAAGAAAAAGTAATTATAATATATTTTCGGAAAATAAAAAAATATTATTGGAACTAAAGTACATTTTTATTTATACAATAGATAAATATTAACGCTTTAGAGGAACAAAATTATTAGCAAAATATGTAATTCATTAATAGTACTTACAATTATTTTCTATTCAAAACATTAGTACGTACTTAAATACACACATACACACAGAAATATGTATATAAATAGATTGTGTAAATGCATAGATGTGTATAACTGAAATTTAATAGAAAACCTATATCTAATAGAATAATAATAATAATGATTTTTAATGTATTTAATTTATATTTCGTTTTTCCTTTAAATTTAATAAATAAATTTAATTGTCATTATCACTGTAAATGCAGTAGAAAAGAGCAAGAAAATGTGAAACTTTATTTTTACTTTACAGTTGTTACGATTAACTAATATAAATGTTATTTCAGCATATAAAAAATAATATGATCATCAGACATAAATTAAAACTTAATATATATATATATATATGTATATATATATATATATATATATATATATATATAATAAAATGAAATTTTATTTTTTTAATGACTATGAAAGTTTAATTTTGCCTAAAAAGGATTTTTGCAATTTTTTTATAAGTCAGTGAATTCATTTCTCTACAACTTTTATTTAAAATCTAAGTATTTTCTCCTTTTTTTTTTTCCCTTGAACTTTTTCCATTGCATTTTTTTCCATTAACGGTAAAATAAAACGTGGAATAAAATAACTCACAGTGGAACAGAATTTTTCAATCTAATATCATTGACCACATATTATGCCACTTAAAAAACTGAAATGGAAAGAGATTGTATTATTGATTCATCTTTCTAATTCATTTAAATTAAAAAGATAGGTAGAATTGCGAAGGCTGAATTAAAATGCTTTTTATTATATAATACATTTGTTCAATAAAAAGAACTTACTTTCAGTGATATTTTACATTTTTATTTCATAGGTGAAGTTTTTTTTTTTAAATGTTATTATATATATATATATATATATATATATATATATATATATATATATATATATATATATATATATATATATATATATATATATATATATATATAATAGTTTTTCGCAACATAATTTAATAATTAACTTTTATTGTCAAATTATCTAATAATATTTTATTTACTTAAAAAGTAAAATCTCACGACAATGACACCCATATTTCCCTTTTATCACAATGAAATTTTATAGTAGTAGGCGATAATGACGCCATCTGGCAAATAAGTAATTAAATACATGATGATGTTTATTGACAAATACCATACAAACTACCTGTGTTAAGTAGCACATAATAATACATTAATCAAATTTGCTACGTAGAGGAGACCGGGGCTAGAAGTGACATTTTCGTCATTTCTGACATTAGCTGTAACATTTGAAATGAAGTGAAACATTTAGTGTATCATAACACAGAGAATATCTCGTTCAATATATTTAAATAACTACGATTAATATTAATAACGTTTTTCATGCCTTAAAATTAATTCAGCATAAATTCGAAATTTCTCAATACTTGATTAATCGTGGGGCTAGTAGTAACATGCTTGAGGCACATTGTAAAATACAAATGACACATACAGACACATTGTAACATATTGGGAGTACAAATTAATTCGGTCCGTTTTTTTTCGTTAAAAAAACATTTTATTTATTATCAAAATGAAAAAAAATGTTATTCAAAGTATTGTCCATCGGTAGCCACAACTTTTGTCCACCTTTCTGGCAATTTTCGGATTCCATCTCTGAAAAATGAGTCCTCTCTGGACGCAAACCATGAATCGAGCCATTCTTGAATTTCTTCGAAAGTAGTGAAGCGGTGTCCAGCCAAATCGTGATGCATCCGTCGGAACAACCAATAATCAGAAGGAGCAAGGTCTGGCGAATACGGCGGGTGGGGTAGGACCTCCCATTTCAACGTTTCCAAGTAATTTTTAACGACAAATGAAAAATCGCTTTTCAACGTCGCGCGGTTTCAACTCGTATGGGACCCAATTTCCTTGCTTTTGAACCATTCCCATTTTTTTTAAGCGCACGGAAATTGCTTGCTGAGTGACTCCCAACGATCCTGCAAGCTCTTGTTGCGTTTGGCACGGATCTTGATCGAGCAATTCCTCCAATTCGGCGTCTTCGAACTTTTTCGGCTGGCCCGGGCGCTCATTGTCTTCGACACTAAAATCACCATTTTTGAAGCGTCGAAACCACTCTCTACATGATTTATCAGATGGCGCAGATTCACCATAAACTTCCACAAGCGATCGATGCGCTTCAGCGGCACTTTTCTTCCAATTAAAAAAGAAAATCAAAACTTCCCGCAAATGTTGTTTCTTTAGCACAAAACTCGACATATTGAATGCTCAAAAAACCAATGTTGTTGTATAAAACTCGAAGCTTCGTTGACTGAATATGGTTGACAAAGGTCAAACCTTTCTAACAATGCCAAAAACATCTATCATTATTCAGTAAACAAATCAGCCAGAGCCATCTATTGAAAACGGACCGAATTAATTTGTACTCCCAATATACAAATGAGGTAAGAAGGATAATTAAAAGCGATATTTTAAATTAACAATAAAAGCTTCATTCGTTTATAACGTTCTTAACCCGATATACTGTAAATCAAAAGGAAAAAAGTTAAATTACTAACACTTGTAAACTCCTTGTTTTTTATAAAGCTATTTTTAGAAATACTTAACAATAGAACTAAAGGGGAAAAAACTGTGTTAACCAGGAAAGAAATAATATGTAGAGTAACACAAATCTTTGCCCGTATTGATCTTTGACTCGGTAGCATACTACAACGTGTAGGTCTATATCCTATAGACCTACCTATATTTTTAATCATCCGTAGACATCGCTTGTTTCAACATCTGAATAGCAGTTAATATAAACATAATAAGGTTCATCTTCGGTTCATTCGACATGAGCCCATCATTTACATGCCATGCATTGCACCTAATTTTCTCCGGGTCTAGAAATTTTGTATAGCTCCAAGCAAATTAGACCTAAGCAATTTTCATCATGTTCAAAGCTATCCGAGTCTTGCTTCTTTATTCTGTTTATCAGTAACTTAAGCTTTTTCTTTTTTCTTTTTTAATGCCCCCGTTTGGCTTAAAAATTTGGTGCCTTTTTTGCGTTATAAATTTTTCGGTTTGTTTGTTCCGTTTGTTTGGCTCGAATTTTCTCTTTTCAAGTGTTTTTGTTAGAATGGAAGTTTTCGCACATTTACGAGCAGCGCTTTCTTTTTAAAGGTTCTGCTTTAGGGAGCGATCTTATTTCTGTAAGATTTACCACTGATACGCTATCATTGTCAATTATCACAGATCTAATTCAATGAGATTCATAGATCTAATTCAATGTCAATCTAATTCAATGATATTTCTCAATTCTGAAGAGGATCCTACAATCTCACCCTCATAGACTAAATTTATTGCTGAAGTACTTAATTTGTTACCTGCTTCATATTTATCATAACCTTTTCCATTTTCTTTCTGTTCTTCAATGTTATTATCTGTGACAGATAACTGTATAACAGTTACTAAAAAGCCTACAAAATCTTCATATGTAAAAAAAAAAAAAAAAATCCTGTTAAATTAAAAAATTCCACTAGACCGAAATCCTGCTTGAATGATTTTTGGATTGGCAGCACTAAAAAATGCTATTTTGGCAATACCTGATGTGTCATAAATCGACACAGTTCTTCCAGGCTGAGATTTCAACCATTCGCATACAGCCTTATCGTAAAAGTTTTGAATGATCCAAATACTGACATACCAAGGGCATGTAATCTGTGACTCGTGTGAGGGGAAAATTATAACAAAATCACTCCGTTGTCAGTGCAGTAAACCGAAAAATCAGTATTTCGATATGAAGAATGGTTATCAAGTAACACTAAGGGCCGTATTCACCAACTTCTTAACACTCGGATTAAACCTCGGATCAGCGGTAATCGCTCGATCATACGAAAATCGGTATTTTCCAACGAAATTCCGCAGTTCACCGGCTACTTTAACACTTCGTTTTTGATCCTCGAATATCGAAGGATTAACAGAGTTAATTCTCGGATCTTTTCGTAACGCATGCACACTCTGCAGCTCAGCTTCGTAAACAAATAACAAACATGGCTGACGTTCACGATCTATTCTCAGTAGATGATATAGAAAGCTTAGAACTATTGGAAACATTTGAAAGAAGGAAAAGTACGCTGCATCAAATAAGCGTAAATGATTCGGATTCTTTGGATAATGTGGCATTACGATACCGCTATCGATTAAATAAAGATTCCGTGGAATTTCTAATACGAATGTTAGATAATAGACTGCCATCGGTCACAGAAAATAATAATGCATTAACTTCGGCAGAAAAAAAAAATTAATAGCTTTAAGATTCTCTTAATCATAACAATCAAAATTTTAAATCGTAGCGTAAACAGTTGTCGTCTGCGTGATTAATCTTTTTAAAAACGTTCTAAAGTAAAATTGATTCTTAATCCTTGCGTAAACAAAAGCGAAGTAAACAAGAGTATCAGTGTTGCCAATTTGCTTTTTTTACCTTTTCTAATCTTCTAATCCGATTGATTAATTAATTGAAGCCGAATGGTGAATAAATGCTATCTTCGTTCTTGGCCAATCAAAACGAAGCTTTTATTTCTCTTCCAGTTTATACATGGATCACATAATCGGCTGATGGTGAATACCGTAGGAATTTAATCCAGTGTTAGCTTCGATTCTCGGATTTGCTGATCCATGGTTTAATCCTCGATTAATGAATTTTGGTGAATATGGCCCTAAGACTGGAAACTCTTTCGAGAAACCTTTTCATGAATTGATAAAATATATAAAACACAGTACTTCACACGTAAAATCGAAGTCAAAAGACTTAGTTTAAAATTTTACAATATAAAAGATAAAAAGAACATCACGACCATTCGTCCTTGCATTATTGCTTGTGGACATCTTTAGGTTTAGTTCTCTTATTGTTGGCGTCTTGATCCTTTAATATGTGTAGAATAGGTTGCCATACTTTCGCCAATTCTCTAGAATGTGTATAATTGATGGCGCGTTTATAGTATTTTATTATCTGTATTTTTTTATTGTATTTCAAATTTAATCAGACTGAAGGGGGTTGCTATTATTTCAGCTTGATTCCATAAAGGTTTAGCATTTTTATTTTCTAGTATGTAATCTTTAAGGGCTGTGTTACCGTACGGGGATCATAAAGAATATTGGTGTTCGGAAATGCATTTTTTTAAACCTATTTTTGTTTTACATATGTAATAGACGGTGTTATTCTCAATTTCAATAGGTATTTAATAGACGCCTTTTTGGGTGGGTTAATGTGTTGTTTAATTTTTAATAAACTTTGTATTTTTGGTTTTTTTAATGCTAAATTATACTTGTAGTTCTTTAATATATTTTGGGATAAATTGTTTATGGAAATCTACTGAACAGATATATTTATAGTTGTCTTTTTAAATTCTAGTTTGATTTAAGATAATTTTAAAATGAATATGCATATTATTGAAAATTGATAAGTTATAACCACTTTCAAACATAGTAAGTTTGATGTATTTTGGATCTTTTTGAATAAGAAATTGAAAAGTATGTGTGTAAGCGCGTTTAATTAATGGAATTATAGCGTTTCTTTTATATTGTAAAGGGGTATTTGAATCAGCAGGTATAATAGAAAGGGGGACGAAGGTTTATAATAGGTTTCAGTCCAAATTTGAGAATTTTCGTTATTTCGGTGTACTAAAATATCCAAGTATGGAAGCATATTATTTTGTTCTTTTTCTAATGTTAAATGTATAGTGGGAAAGTGGTTATTAAGTTTACTAATGAATTCATGAAGACTTTTTTCTGTATAATTCCAGATTAGAAATATATCGTCTACTTAGCTGGGATACAAGGGTATTGGATTCGCAAAAATTGTCGACCCCCATTTTTTGACGAATTTGGGAGGTTCTGAACACGAATTGGTAGTTTTTAGAAAATGTCTGTCTGTGTGTATCACGATTTTTGTGGACACTGTAGCTCACGAACCAATGAATGAAATTTAACCAAACTTGGTATATAGTAGGACTCTGACATGCAATGGTGCTGATTAGATTTGGGGATCAATCGCTCTTCAGGTGGCGCTGTGATCACATTTTTTGTAAACTTTTAATATGGCTGTATAGGACAAAATTTCGTTTACTCGAATTTGTGAATTTCAAAAATTCCCCCCCCCTCCCCGACCGAAGGGCGTGGGGAAAATTTTCAATGTGGGCCTCTTTCGAAAGGATTTTTTTTTATATATATATAAAACGAAATTTAACCAAACAAGGTATTTAGTTGGCCCCTGACATAAACTGGCGCTGATTACATTTGGGTATCAATCTCTCAACAGGTGGCGCTGTGATTGTAATTTTTTTTTCTAAATTTTTAACATGACAGTATAGGACAAAATTTCGTATAAATGTGCATCATGAGAGTTATTTTTAACTTATGATTGTAAAATTAATATGAATTATTGATAATAGTACTAGTTAACTACAAAAAAAAAATCTGTGCATGTGTGTGGGGGGGGGGGTAAATTTTCAAGATGGGTATCTTTCGAAAGGTCTCGTCAATACCTTTAAAACGAATGGTTGAACTATAAATCTGTGATAAATTAAAACAAAGTTATCGATTTTTTTTTTTTTTTTACTTTTAACAACAACAACAACAATATATATATATTTTTTTAAATATTGTTACTGAGTGAATTTGTATAGTAAATTATAGAAGAAAGTCTTGTGGTGCTCACAAGCATATTAGTTTCTTTTTGAATATATAAATATGAAGATTTTGAAATCGTTATCCTTAATTTAAATACATTTGCATGGACAAATTTTATGAATTCAGATATTTTTTTTTACATGGACATTACAGCACCAGTGTTCAAAAAATGCAACTTTGCTGCCAAAAATTCTCTGTTATTACAGAAAAATAAGTTTTGTCAACGTATTTTTTCCGTAATTTACGACTTTTTTCTCAAATTACAAAAAAACTTCTGGCAGCAAAGTTGCAATATTTTTAACAGTACTCTGCAAAACATATGTCCTATTTGCTGCCAGAAATTACCTGTAATTTGAGAAAATACGCGCAATTTACGAAAAAAAGTGCGTTCTCAGAACGTATTTTTCTAATTACGGAAAATTTCTAGCAACAAATAGGGCATATTATTTACAGTGTATCGTAAATTTCAACGTGTCAGCCATCACAGATTAGCTTTAATCATACACCATTCTATTAATATGACACTGTTTTGCATACAATTGAAATGACCAAAAAGCTGTTTAAGATATTCATTATACAGATATACACTATGTATAAATATAATTAGGTTTTTGTAATTTTGTAAAAGTTTTAATTTTTTTTTTCTTCTTTTCTTTGAGAATACACTGACCTGTTAGTATTTACTTTTTTTTTTTTTTTTTTTTAGTATACAAGGAAGTAAGCAAATATAAATACTTTTCTGATGCGTCCACCCACTGAAGAGGATTCAGATATGTGTTTGTGCATGAAGTATCATTAAAAATATTCTTGTTATGCTCATTTATTCTTTTTATACTTATTAACGCTTTAAAATACGTCTTTGTTTACAAAACCACCTATTTCGTATTTTCCCACCTTTTACTCCGAATTATATATATATATATATATATATATATATATATATATATGTATGTATGTATGTATATAGATGCATCTAGTTAAAATATATATGATATATTTCTGAAAAGTTGTACAGTTAAAAAAAAATAATCTAAAATATGCATTTTTATGATATTAGTGTTCTATCAAAATTTTATTACAGTTTATTCTGTACGAAAGCAGTGTTTCATTCAAATTAATTTCTTTAAGCTAATATATCTACTTTTTTTTTTTTTCTTTGAAGCACTTAGAACTACAGATAACGGAAAATCCAGATTTTATTAATGACAATAAGTTATATTATAAAATTTAGTATTTGATAAAAAATATTTTCGTACTACTTACAATTAATTTTATTTTTTTTTTCTCTATTATTCAATTTCCCCGTATTATAAAGTTCAAAAATGTTTTAAAAGATCAAAATAATTATGATCTCACATTGCATTCAGTGCAAAGCTACTAGAATGCAATAAGAAAATATAAGAAATTATAATATATGTTTTCAGTCACATAAAAGTTGAAAATATGTAACAAAATAATAACAATAATTATTATTATTAGTAGTAGTAGTAGTATTAAAAGAAAGTTTTTTTTTTTTTTTTTTTAATTTTCCAGTTTTATAAAATTTAGTATTTGATAAAAAATATTTCCGTACTACTTACAATTAATTTTATTTATTTTTCCTATTATTCAATTTCCCGCAACTTAAATTTGTTGTACTTTGAAGTTTTTTTATTCATAATATTTGCAAAATAAAAGCAATTAAAAAAGCATTTGATAACAAAATAGCGAAAGTTTATTTCCTTACAAAGACGTAGCTAAAGGCTATTATAAAGTTTTCATTTGATTTCATACTTCAGGTTTGACAGAAAATATGTTTCTTTTTCTTTTTTTTTCCTTAATCATTTCTTTTGGTGTCATCTTTCAGGTTAAAAAATAAATAAATAAATACATTAAAAAAATATAAATAAATAAATAAATAAATGTGCTTTAAGTTATTTAAGCGATCATTAAAATTAAAGCTGGGATAATAATAATAATAATAATAATAATAATAATAATAGTAATATATATATATATATATATATATATAATCTGTATTTTAATAACGTGCTTGCAAAGCCAAAATTGTAGTGTTTTATTATAACAAGTGTTACATTTCTTTAAAATTTTTTAATTTTGTATAATTTGCTAGAGGCTAATTAATCTTGTACTTTTAATTAAAAATTCCGACATAAGAAAAAATATGCGGTTAGAAGAAAAATTTGTAATTATAATTGCTCTCTATTTTAATAAAGTTTATTTTAATTAATTATTTTACTTTAACAAAGAATGTTTATACATACTTTTTTTTTCATGTTTTTCTTTTCTCATTTCTTTTCGCAGTAACGCCTCTGATTTTTTTTTCAATAAGTATTTTATTTATTTTCGCATTAGAAAACATGCCACGCGTAATATATTTTAATTCTGAAGTTACTTGGGTGATAAGTTAAAAGTATAATTTATGTATAAAAGCATGTATTTAATTTTTATCATATTTAAGTTATTTTTAAACGAGTAATTTTATTATTAATTCCTTAGTGAGTTTTTTTTTCTTTTTCTATGTGACATTGTAGCATTAGACTAACAAACAAATATTTCTTTTTCCATGTATTGTTGAACCTCGTTAAAATGAACACTGTTAACGTGAATTACTTTTAACAAGAACCGTTTCCACAATCCCTGTCAAAATGGAGATTAGTTTAGTTATATAAAGATTAGTTACTGATTGCATGAACTACTGATAACGTTAACAATTTTTTTTATCCCCCTTGAGATTCACGTTACCGAGGATCGACTGCATAATATATTAATATATAAATATAAATATATATATTTGATGGAAAAAGTGGAATTTCGTAGTAGTGATTTCAATTTAAGGCACATGATAGCATTTTTAAAAGTTGTCTTGCGTATGTAGTTGAACAATTATTAGAATTTTAATTTATGAGATTAACAATTCTGAATTTATCACTTCTGATTTTATTCCACTTTGCAGTTTGAAGATTATATTTTATGCATATTTTTCACTATGCACAACGTGTAGTGTAATATTAAATCGGTAATACGTATGTCATTAACAAATTAATTAATGCCTCCAAAAAAAATTTAATGAAATTGGTGTAGCTTTTGTTAGGGGGGCGGGGGGGGGATAAGAAATTATAAATGCATATAGCCTTTCAAAGATTAAAATATTAAAACTTTTTTTTTTTCTATTTTTTGAAATTTGTAGTTTTTTTTTTCCTTAGTACCGGCAAAGTGGGCCGATAAATTTTAAATTCGCGTCTTTTTGTGGAATATTCTCTCAATGAGCTATCATAAAACGTTGTGAGTTTGATTTACCTTGAACCTCCTTATCTCCCTCCTTTCAGTTGAATGACTAAGAGGTAGAATGATAAAGAAGAGTTCGAATTTAAACAGCTTATTCATTATTTTATGAATGGGAAGGAGAAAGAACGAACGTTTCATAAACTGCATTTAATATTTACTATTATTATTTCATGAAAGCATTTTTATTTTCACTTTCTCTTGTTACTTTCTCTTGAGAAAGTATTGTTTTTGGGTCAAATTTTCGAACACGAGATTTTGTTATATTTACACGTTTTGAGGTCCCCTGAATACGAAAATCATGTAAAATAGCAAATGGTCTGTGTGTATGTCTGTGTGTATGTCTGTGTATCTGTGTGTCTGTGTGTCAGTGTGTCTGTGTGTCTGTGTGTGTGTCTCTCTGTTATCAGCATATCTCAAAAACAAAATATGGCAGAAAGTTCAAACTTGGTATTCTAAATGTGTATCATATACGGATGCTACAGTAAGCTTTTCGTTAAGATCAAGCAAATGGTTCGTGTACAGGGACAATCAAGAGAATTCTAATACATCACGTATATGGGGGAAATTGCAGGTAAGTAGAGTTTAACGTCTATAGACTGCACTAAACCAAATGAAACGAATATATATTTTTTGTAATAGAGATAGTTAACTGGGGGAAAAAAATTTTGTATGGGGGAAGTTCCCCCTCGAGGGGAGTAAATTTTCATGATGGGTATCTTTCAAAAGAGCTCGCCAATACCTTTAAAACGAATGGTTGAACTATCGATCTGCGATAATTTAAAACAAAGTTATCGATTTTTTTTTTTTTTTACTAAATATTGAGAAAAAATCGGCCTTTTTTTTTGGATATTTGGTGTTATACTATTTCTCTAATATTGAAATCGTCTGCATTATCGTAAAAAATTTTTTTTTTAAATAACAATTTTAATAAAATATTTTTTAAAAACAGAATTATTCTTTAATAACCTAATTAAATTCTATATAAATGTAGGTGCATTAATGAAACGGGGGGTTGAGGGGGGTTGTATCCCCCCTCAACCAGAACTAATTATCATATAAAACTCTTCAGACGCCTAATATGAATTGCTTAACACAGGTTTACATGACAGTACTCGTTATCTTACCTTTTAATGTGCAACCTGTATTTATAGTATTAAATTTCAGGGTAAGAGAAAGTCGTGTGAGTGACACACCAGATTATTTTAAATAAAAGTTAATACGATTATATTAAGTGAATATTTATATTCTAATGTGTTGTTATTCAAAAACACAAATCATATACACTATGTATGACACATATATGTATTGCTTGTCTCAAACTCGCATCTAAATTAACCAGTAATATGTTAAAAAAGAATGGGATATTTGAATATATTACCAAATAAGTATGAAACAAAGTAACCTATTACTGAAATGTAAATATTTATCCCATTTCTACCACATACAAATGAAGCACGCAACAGTGGAAAATACTGCTTGATTCTAGAAACGCAAGCTACAGATCGCCGCGGCTGAAATAACTTTCATTTTTACAGTTGTTCATCCGCACATTGAAGCCACAGAAAATTCCATTTGAAACTAACGGAAGTGAGCTTATATTAAAATGTTTTTAATTCATTATGAATTTAAATGAAAAATTAAAAAAAATATTTTAAATTATTTTAAATTTATTAATTCATTAATAATAATAATGATAATGGTAATAACAAAGAGTAATTGAAAAGAGTAAAATATTAAATTTAAAAATAAATTTTCAGATATTTTAATCAAATATTTTATTTTAACTTATAAATAAATAAATAAATAAATAATTTTAATTTAAAAAATGAGTGATTCAAGGGAAAGTAATTTTTATAGTGCTTTTTTTTTTTTTTTTTTTTTTTTTTTAAGTTGAGATCAATGTTTTATTTAAATTAATAATTGATAACGTTTCTAAAAACGTTTCTTATAACGTTGATCGATTGCTTAACCCTTTCAGTCGCAGTTTTCCCGCTGAAGGAACACCTAATTTTATTTCTCAAGTGCAAAAACTCATCCCGGAAATTCTTTAGTAAAAATTTACATTTATAACATAGCAGAAAAGGCCCTTTTTTTAACATGAAAATTAAAAATTTCTTTTTTTAAATTATATGAGTAAATTCCTGTGGCAGTGTAATTTAAATGATATGAATTACCTTGCACCACAAAGGGTTAAAATGCTCCGGAGTAAATTGAAATGTTAGGATCTATGCAACTTTTACGAGTTTTTTTTTTTTGTCGATAATGTTTACTTATAAAATGATTTATTTATTAAATTAAATATTATTTCAATTTAATAAAGTTTACTTACAGATGTTTCAAACCGAAAATTTCTCGAAAAGGAACAATGCTAATTTTTTATTTTTTAAATATTTATGATTAGCTATGAGTCTAAAAGCCATTTTTAAAATTAGTTTAGTCATTTTTTAAATAAATTAAGTAGTGAACGTTAAAGGGTTAAATTGTGTTATTGATACGTAAAATAAACATTCCATTAAATTATCAAAATATTTTTTTTTTTCAATTGATATTTTTCTTAGTAATAAATAAATGAATAATATAAAACAAAATGTTTTTATATCGTACTTTTTATTTATGTATTTTATTCTTACTTTATTTATTTTATTTTGTCTTATCTATTACTAGCAGGCTGCACCTGTTTCTCTGGTTACTATATTTAAATGAATTTTAAAAATAATTAAATTACTATTTATTTTGGGTGCCAAATTATATATATATATATATATAATTTGGTACCCAAAATAAATAGTTATAATAATTATTATAAATAATTAATATTATAAATAATTAATTATATTTGTCATATAATATTTTGCAATATATAATAATATATATATATATAAACTGCATTGAAATCGCTCCAAAATTTGCTTCGTGTAACCGATGCCTGCGGCAGCTCTGTTTCCACTCACAATACGTCGGCCAAAAAGCATTCGTCGGAAATACGTCGTCCCAAAAATTATTTTTATATCTTACATTTTATTTATTTATTTTATTTTGTCTTATCTAGTACTAGCAGGCTGCGGCTTCTTCCCTGGTTACTATATTTAAATGAATTTTAAAAATAATTTAATTACTATTTATTTTGCGTACGAAATTATATATATATAAACTACATTGAAATCGCTCCGAAATTTGCTTCGTGTAACCGATGCCTGCGGCAGCTCTATTTTCTCTCACAATACGCCGGCCTACAGGAGATTCTTTCCAGGGCACTTGCATTTGAGTATTTATCGACGACAGTTCGATTTGCTCTTGTTTAAGAACTAAGATTTTAAAGATGACTGTATCTTAGCATTTATTAAATATTTTTGTTGTTGGACTATGTATTTTGGAGCCCTCGCTCGGTATTGTATATTGTCATATGATTTCGACCAATATAATAAATAAAATAAAATTAGATTTTCTTTTAAAAGAAATTAAATAAATAAAAAACAAATGAAATTTAATTAAACGTAACAGTTTAACCCTTTCTGCTATATAGTACCATTTTTTCCCGATAAATACTATAATTTGAAAAAAAAAATGACTTTTAAAGGATTTACTTAAAAAAAAAAAAAAAAAAAAAAAAAAAAAAAAGTTATACTATGAAAATCATACATAAACATAGCTGTTATAAATAAGTTCTTCTGCATTATCCTTTGATTTCCAATAAACAAAATAAATTTAAAAAAAAATCGCCTTTCAATGAAGTAAGAAAATAAATAGTAAATAAATAAATAAATAAATAACTTAATAGCCTCTGCTAAGATACACAGACGCTTGAAATAAAAGATTAAATTTTAGAAAAATGAAATCTGGAATCTTGTATTTAAAACTGAAAAAAAAAAAAAAATTAAATTTGAAATTTGAAGAAAGTCAATGAAGTGTACATTTGCAATGTCTCCGCTACCCCTTTGACAATTTTTGTACCTATGCGCTCAGTTTTCTGAGCACCAGAGTGCAGACCGACATACGCACAGACACACAGATACTTCTCTTTATTTATATAGATTATTATTTTTTATTTAATACGTAATAATAAAAAAAATAATAAGCATAGGTTTAATTTTTACTTTCCGAACATACATATGTAAGGAAAAATATTATAATAATGTGAAAAATCTGAATTTGAGATTTTAGTATTTCTACACGTTTTGAAGTAACATGATTTATTTTTATACGGCTATTTATGTGAGTGAACACGATAGCGTCTAAACACCTTGTTAAAATGAACTGAAAGTTCTCATGTATAATCGATTGAAAAATTATTGACCTTATCCTTATTTTTCATAATTTTTCTTCAGTTTGTTCGTTGATTTTTATCATCAACTTATTTTTTATTTATTTATTTATATTTTAAGCAGCATAAGATTCAGATCATGACTCGACAAATATTTACTTAACAAAACAGTATTAGGTGCACGTGTTTTGAATAGGAATTATTGCTGGTGCCTCAATAATTTTGCCTTCGACTGTATGTTACAGGTCCCCGTAACACGAACCCTATTGATTTTGGGGAATGTAGCATTTAGAGACTTTTTACAGGGAGAAAAACAGAAATTCTTTGTCATTATGGTCTATGGAACCAAATTTGTAAAGTAAAATAGGTCTAAAGAGTGCTTGGTCTAAAGATGCTAGAGTCGAAAGAGTCTAAAGGTGCTTCAGATGAAAATTTACAAGCATGTTATAAGAAAATGTCGCACGGACAATATAGTTTTTAGTGAATCTAGCATTTACAGATTTTTTTTTTTTTTTTACAGGGACACAAAGGAAATTTATTTATCCATATGGTTTGTGCACACAAATCTATTAAAGTGTGCTATCGTCCAAGCACGTTAGTTTATTGAACTGAAAATGTATACAGATATTCTACTCGCCATTGTATGAAAAGCATAAATTAATCTAGCATGTATAAATATATATATATATATTTCCTATAGGGACAGCAAATAATAATTATTTAACACTGTTGCTTAAAAGCTCAAATTATTTAAATTGAGACAGCCTCTAAACGCCTCATTCGATTAAGCTAAAATTTTATTATATACATTTTATAAGTTGCCATCACACGGAATAAGTATATTTTAGTGAATCTGATACTTATATATTTTTATAGGGTGACAACAAAACTTCTTTATCATAATGGTTTAAGGGCCCAAATTTTCGATGTAGGATAGCTTCTAAACGTTTTATTTGATTAAGCTGAAAATTTATACACATTTTATAGGTCACCGTTGCACGAAATGAATAGATTTTGGTGAATCTACATTCATAATATTTTTTACAGGAACAACACGAAAAATTCTTCATCATTACGCTATATGGGCTAACATTATTTAAAGCGCGATAGCGTCTTAACGCCATATCCGATTGAGTTTTAAATTTATATACGTGTTATAGATCACCGTCACACGAACTGTATGAATCTTGGAAAATCTAGAGCTTATAGTTTTTTTTTAATGGGACACAAAGACATGTTGTTTAACATCGTGGCTTATGGGTTCCAATTACTTAAAGAGCTGTAGCGTTTAAATACATCATCCTGTTGAACCGAAAATTTATATGAATGTTATAGATCATCAACGCATGAACTGTATAGATTTTGGTGAGTGTAGCGTTTACATATTTTTACAGCAACACAACGAAAATTTTTTTATCATTATTATCTATGGACTCAAATTATTTGAATGACAGTACCATTAATTTGAAGAACGTAATATATAGAGAAATATACACGAAAAAGCTATTATAATTTCCTATTTGTTTATTGTCTTTTCTTACTTTAATTTATTTATACAAACGCCAATTAGTTAATGTTCGGAAAATTGAGAGGAGTCACTTTAGTTTATTTATTTATTTTTTCTTTATTAAATCTGTTCTTGCTTTGCATTTGAGTAGGTTGAGGCCGATTGACTATGCTAGTGTTCTAGGCCAATGGGGAAAATGCCCTACCTGGGGAGTCTATACAACGGGTCCTAGTCCGTATTTACGTGAGTTTTTCAGGAAAACAGTGGAAAACTCCAAATGGCTAGACTGACGAGCAACACCAGTAATCGAGTCCGACTATTTTCATCAACCACTTTTGATTTTAGAACCGTTCATCCACTTGTTGAACGTTTTTCATCAAAATAAAATAATAATTAAAGAGAAAATTTTTATTAAGCATTTTTCTCTTGTTTAATTAAAAGTGTATTTTATTTTAGGTTCAATATATATATATATATATAGTAATACATTAATATAATAATATCAGTGCAAAAATTCTTTAAAATTTAAAGATGAATTAACTTCAGTATTAAAACAATTATTCGGATCATACGCGAAGATTACCCATATCAAATCAAAAAAGAATTAAAGAAAAATCGAAATGAATATTGGAAATTGGAATGAGAAAATAGCATAATTTGCATTCTAACGTTTTCAAGAGCCTGGTAGAATGCAAATATGCTGAAAAATGAATGTTTTTCTGTCACAAAGAAAGCAAAAGCTAAGAATTTCTTTGATCACAGGCCCGAAACACCTATAGAAAATCCATATAAACAAAGATCAAAATAAAACAATTACCTAAAATGATAATCCAAAACCATATACAATTGTAGATTAAAATAAAAAAACAAGAATACAAAATTACAGTCAATCCTGAAATAACGAAGATCATAATAAAACCATTACCTAAATGTGACAATCCAAGACCATTTAAATTGAAAATTAAAATAAAAACCATTAAAAATGTAGAATAAAATAAAATAAAGATTACTTTATACTCTATAAATTAAACTGACACAATAAACGATACACATGTAATAATTTAACAATCAGATATCAGTTAATCACACAGTTAATCAGTTCAAAATTGCAGTGACCATGGAGTAAGAAAAATGATTCACAATAGTATTCAGGTAAATTAAGGATTCAGAGAAGGATTCAAGTCCTAAAAAGTAATCAGATTATTATTCATAATTATTGTAACGTGAATAGTGCTGTCGTGAATAGCTCTCTATTATATATATATATAATAGAGAGAGAGAGAGAGAGAGAGAGAGAGAGAGAGAGAGAGGGAGAGATAGACTGTACTTGACCTTCCGAAGATTAAGTAATTAACAGTTGTTTAGAAAAATAAAGTAAGAGAAGCCTGAAATCAATTGGCTCAGTCTAAAAGTCTTCAAACCATTTGAACCCTTAGTTCATAATAACAAAAAACTTTTCGATGTGCCCCAGTAAATCTTTGGAAACGATAGATTAAAAAAATTCTAGAGAGATTGTGCGACGATAACTCAGAACATGTATATCAATTTTCAACTCAATCCAATAAGGCATTCCGATGCTATCACACTTGCACTATAAGTAATTTGAAACTATAGGCCATGATGATAAAGCATTTTTCTTTGCGTTTGTAAAAAAATGTAAGCTCTAGATTTACCAAAGTTTATACCATTTAATCGACTGTTACATGTAACATGCGTACAAAATTTCAGCTCATTCGATCGAAGCGTTTACGTATTATCGTGTTCATTTATATATATACACAGCAGATTTGTCAAATTTGGTCTTTTTTTTTATTCAATAGTCACCAATTATTTTTATTTGTAACGTTTGACTGATCACTTCGAAGATTGACAGTGTATTATGTATATCAAATGTCACTTCTAAAAATTATTCGTGACTATTGAATAAAAAAAAGGCCAAATTTGGCAACCCTGATACACAGATACAGATGCATACGCGCATACATGCATCACCGAAAAATAGCTAAAATGAACTCAGGAGACTTCAAAACGTATAAAAACCAAAGGAAAATATTCAAAAAGGATTACTAAATATTTCTGTTAAAAATTAATGATATTAAAAATCTGACAGTGTTGTGCCCTGGATTGACCAAACTTTTCCGCAGTTCTCAAACCGTTATCACTGCCAAAGCGACAAGTACAACAAAAAAGTAGTATACGCCATTTGAGCGACAGGAGAGAGACAAAGGACAGGCTCAAATGCTACTGATAAGACACGATGTTTTCGTTGTGTGAATGCATGGAAGAAAGAGTTAGCGGCAATTTTTATTTTTGTCTTTTATGTCACCCAAATCGCACTTTCTTCTTTAGAGTTCGATCTGCTTTAGAGAGTTAGAAAGTAGAGCCCTCAATTTATAACCGATTATGAATCGAATGCTCAAGTAAAAACGGCTTTGTTCACTTCAGCGCTACGGAGCAACTACTGAACTTCTACTGAAATTCTACTTCTACTACTACTTCTACTTCTACTTCTACTACTACTTCTACTTCTACTTCTACTACTACGGAACTACTACTGAATCGACGATTTTATGCACTCTAAATGTCAACAAAAGCTCCATCTCAAAACTATGATATAATGTTTCTACATGCTTACTACATTGCAACTTTCTGTTCTAAAGTGCCGTAACTTTATTTACAATCTTTAAATTAGAAAAAAAAAAGTAAAAATACATTATTATTTTAACATCATGTTTTTTTTTTTTTTTTTTTTTTTTTTTTTTGAAAATGAATAAATCACAAAATAATTTACATTATTTATTTATTTAAATAATGAGAGAGGGGGGGGGGGGAGAGATGAACGCTATATTCTAGTTTATAAAAGCTAATAATACGTCTAGGTTAATTATACAGTAATTGAGATTGTACATAAGATTATCTAGTCATTTAACTGATAATATCTAAGTTGAATTCGATAAAATAAAGAGAAATAGAAAGGATCACATAATTACTATTTTTCCTTCAATTGTGAAGAAATCTAATGTTAAATCTAAGGATGTAAAGTCTTAATGGTAAGTTTAATTAACATTTTTAATTACTATCCATTGAGCGTAACTGTCATCATATGCCTTCTAGAAAACTGCTATTATAATTAAACTTTCAAATAATTTTGTAGAGTGATCTAATCATAATTAGGAAGATTTATCGTTTCAATTTTTATCTTTTTCTCTTGTTCAATTCGGTCTTATATGAGAAATGCTGTTATTATAATACTCTATCTCTCTTTTCCTTTCAAGGAGGAATATTAAAATAAATTAGCAAATAAATAAAAATTTCTTCTAATATTCTTAAATATATTTAAGCATAATACTTTTAAGCTTAACTATCCATTTATACAATCAATAAAAGTAAAATGTTTGAAAGGGTTTTATTATTTTCTAAAATTAAATATTTTATTTCAGAAAAAAAATGTATATATATATATATATTATGATCAGGAAGTTTAATTCTAGTTAAATAAGTAAATTTGTATTTTTGGCCAAAATTACTTAAATAATATTTTCACTTAATTAACAAAAAAGAAAAAAAAAAAAAAAACGAATTTAGATACTATAAAATTTTGCATATAGCACGATGTAAAAAAATGTAGCTATTATTTCGTTTTCGAACAATACATGCAGTTAAATTTAATTTTTAATTTAACCCGTTAGCGGCCAGTGTCCTCATTTGAGAGCAGCTAATAAAATGACATGCATATTTTTTGTGGTTTCTTGGAATGATTTCTGCTTTTTATTGACAGTTTATAGTGTCACTCTAAATGATCCCTGAAAGTTTTATGAGCCTGCTATTAATTATTATTTCATAATTTGGATAGTCAATTTATGATTTTGCATTCGTCGCACATTTATAGCTTTTTGCGCAGGTATACTAACTTTAACTATAATACTTTACTTTCAAGAACTTTGTCAACATGTAATAGGAAATTAATCTGTTATCTCAAAATTTTTCTATTACAAAGTTTTCTCGCTAGAACACTAAACGCCAATAAATGATGCTATGCTTTAAATTTAAAACTATCAGAAGAATTGTTTAACTTAATATATTTTGCTGTCAGTTGTCTATATTAATTCAGAAGTGAAATAATCAGCTAATAATATTTTGGAAAATTAATTCGGGCGTTAACGGGTTAATAAAACTTTTTGAGCAAAGTATGAAAAGTATTGTATATATCTATTATATGCCAAATATACCAAAGTATACCAAATATTACAAAATTAAAAGAAAAAAAATGAATGCAGAGGATATATACGACTTCAAAATGTTTATCTTACTGCAAGGTATTAGTATATCTTCCCCGATTTGATAAATCATCTATCTATGCCGATACTTTGATTTTAAACATACTAATGAGTATTAAACAAAGACACGCCTTTATCTCCGTGGTATAGAATAGTAGAAATTCCACTAAGTTATTTAATCAAGAAAAGTATAGCAATCGTATTTGAACAAATATTTCTACTAATAAATTCAAATATTACAAGTATGCATATTCAATTTCATCATGTTTATCTCCTTCATTTTAAATGAGTAGACATCTCGATATGAGTCGAAAGTAATCAGTGCGATAATAAATTAGAAATAGTGACTGTGTGTCATGTAATTAAGAATTTTAATTAACATTTTATAGCGTACCCTCTTTCATATATAGCTTATAACACTGACTGGATAATTGCTATCTAAAATCACTTAAAAACCTCATATTTCGGATTACAAGATCGGATTAAAAAAAAATCATTTTGTATATTTTCTACATTATAATTCATATAATTATCTATGGTATATATACTATAGACAAACTGTTAATTTTTCTTTTTTTATTAATATAAAGTATTTTTTAGATAATCCGAAATTAGCAAGAATGGACTTTTTGAAATGCACATATTCAGTTCATGTTATCAGTGTTATAAATAATCGTAACCATATTGAAATCGGTCTATTAGTTTTGAGCTACAATTCCAAAAATGATACACACAAGTAATTCTAGGGACAGACGGACAATGACTCCAAACTTATAACACTCTACATTTATGTTATGGACATAAAACGCTGCAGTTATTGCACGGACATTCAATTCATATATTCAGAATTGACCTTGCAATTTTTTCATCAAAATCTGCCTAATATATTTTTAAAAATTATTTGAAATGACTTTTTATTCAAAACTTTTTGCAGTTTTCAGTAACACTTTCTTATTTTTTATTAATTTTTGTAACTCGTGTTGCATGTTAAATCAAGTGGCAAATTCTAACCGATTTTAACGAAAGTTAAAGATTGGCGATGAATAATGATTATAATTTCGCATTTATATAAATTCGGCTAAAAGTTGTAGCTATTTTAGAGCTCTTACAAAAAAATAAAGAAATAAATAAAGAAATAAAATAAAATAAAATAAAGAAATAAAAATAAAATATATAAAATAAAATAAATAAATAAAAAATAAATGAATTCTGATTTTTTTTTTTTCAGTCCACTTTATTTCCATATATACACTACATACCGATAAGTATTTGGACACTTTCAAATTTAGACGTTTTGTCAAGTACCTAAAAAAGTTCTTTTGGAATTATATTGAAACTTCGGTAGTGTAAAGAACATTTTATACCTCAAATGTTTCACCAAAAGTTGTCTCTTGAAGAGAAAAAGGGGACCAGTAAAAATCACCCTGTAAAAAGTAATGCTTTAAATGCGTTTTGACTATAGCATGAGATTATGAGGATATTTTTCATAATCTGTATAATTTCTTATGAGGCTGCCACATATGTGTATAGAGATATAACATTCTTTTTTTTAAACATTGAAAAAAAAATCCATTTCTTAAATTATAATGCGTAAAGTATGATACCATGTGTAAAGCCATTTTCAGAAAACTCTGCGTAATACGTTAGACACAGCCTACTGCAATCAGACTGCAAATATGTTAAACATCTTACGAAATATAGGCCTTTTTACTAAGTAATTTGCATCTGCGCTTGCGCTAGCTTTAAAAAAAATCCATTTGTATAATTTAATAGTCAAACGTATTGAGCAACTTATATGAAAACCTCAAACAATATCGTACAAATTAAAAAAGTTATGAGTTAGAATGAACAGAATGTTAGTTTTTTTAAAAATAGAAGCAAAACTATAAGGGATTTTTCTCAAATTTTCGTTTTGATACAATTTGGCAATACAATGTTTGCTGATTGTAAATAAATATTGATAACGCCCATCATCTTCCTTTAATATATATATATATATATAAGAAGACCTGAAATTATCTTCATTATATCTCTCAAAAATCTTTAAATTTACATGATATTTATTTGGGGTGGGTTTTCATATAAGTTGCTCAATATATTTTTCTATTAAATTATGCAAATGGAATTTCTTAAAAGCTAGAGCATGCGTAGATAAAAATCATTTAGTAAAAATGCTCATGCACTATTTCCTAAGATATTTAATTTTTTTTTTTTTTTGCATTTGATTGTAGTATATATGCTTTGTGTAAAGTAGTATGCGAAATTTTCTGAAAATGTCTTTGCTCTGAGCGTAATACCCTACGTGTTATAATGAAAAAGTAGATTTTTTTTTCAATGTATAAAAAAATCCGTTATATCTTCCTGAATGTATATGATAGCCTCTTAAACATTTTAATACAGATAATGATAAAATTGCTCTTAATTACACGCTACAACCAAAATACGTTTCAAGCGTTACTTTTCACAGCGTGATCCAAAATACTTTGATTTTCCTTTAATTTTTTCAGGTTCCTTTTCCTTTTAATGACACAAATTTTGCTGAAATATATGAGGTATGACGTGTTCTTAACGCTACCATAGTTTCAAGATAATTCTAAAAGAACTTTTCTGGATGACTGACAAAATATCTAAATTCCAAATGTGTTCAAATATTTAGTGGTAGGTAGTACATTTAAGTATACGAGTGGTCAATATACCACTTCCAATTGATATTGGATGATAAAAGACGAGATTGTTTTGTATCGATTTGTAGAAATGTTGTTTTTAAGAATTGCAACAATTAAATTTAGCTATGGTAAATGGTTATGAGTAAACAGAAAAAAAATCGCTATATTAGGTTTAAATTTAGAAATTTTAAAGAAAAATAATGTTTAAATAAATGAAGGCAACCTAACGTTTGCATGTATATAATTTACCTGGATTCCTATGAGTACGCTTTTTCTCGTATGACTCTTGCATTAATATTATTAACGAGAAATTTGTATGTATGAGCATCTGTTATTAGAAATTTTACAATGCAAAATTAGTGGTTTAAATTATCAAAGTAATTATAGAAGCATGCGAAGCCTGTTGGCATGTTAGATTTATACCAATGGAAAATTAAAAATTTTATAGAAAACTTAGGTTTAATTAAACTCAAACTTGGAATTATTATAAGCTTAAACTTTATATTTGTTTAAAATTTAGTATTAAAAAAAAATGTTACTGTACAGCTCAAAAAATCTGCAGCAAAATTTATTTTCATTTTTATAGATAAACAAAATCATAATTTTAACATTTACAATAATAATTAAAGTGAAGAAAAATGACTTCTCTAATTGAGCGAAATTGTTATTATTATTATTATTAAAGACTTTTCTTTAGATTACATTCTCTGTCACAAACCTTCTGCCGATTAATGGTTAAAAGTGGGAAAAGGGGTAAATAAATTAGACTTTTCTGTCCTATCGTTGCAAAATCGGTACCAAATGAAAGGGGCATTTTTTTTTTTTTAATCCAGGAGGGCAAACAGTTTTTCGACACGATAATTATTATTATTTTTTTTAATTAACTAAAGTAAGGAATTTAGGTGGAAACACCTCATTTTAATTCATTTTAGTTATTTTAAAATGTACGCGGCTCGATACAAATTCTGTACCAAACGAAAGGGGTGATTTTTCTGATTTCAGGGGTGCAAACAGTTTTTCCACACGGCAATTAGATTTTTACATTTCCTTTTAAACATTTATTACTTTTTAGTGCGAATCAAGGAAATTGTAAAAGTCTTTATTTTTTTCTTTCTTCTTTTCTTCCTTTCTTTCTTTCTATTTTTTTTTTTTTTTTTTTTTTTTTTTTTTTTTTTTATGTCATTTTTAGTATATCACATATTAAAAATAGCTCCGAAACATATATATTCAAACTTGAAATTTTCATGTATTCATTACTAAATATAATTCTGAAGATTTCAGTAAGTAGAATTTTTTTTTTTAAATATTTTTATTTATATATCTAAAAATTTTGTAAAAAAAAAAAATTAGTTCAGGATATTTATGAAAAATTATTACGAAATGAACAGGTGATTTTTTTTTTTTTTTTTTTTTTTTAATATAAAGTTATTTATTTAAAAATGAATATATCCGTTTACTCATATTTATGTACATCATTTTGAACTGTTCATAAACTTATTTCAAAAGTTATATTTAAACGTATAAATCGAAAAATTATTTTTAAGGGATAAGAAACGATGAAAACTTTGTTAGATCTACTGTACATTTTTTTAAAATCCTTAAAATTATCTTTTTTCATTCGAGGATGTTTTGCTTATCGGTTTTATATTATAAATCCTTGGTGGAATTTTTTTGTTTGTACTTTTTTTTTCTTTCTTTTTACTTTAGGTAACTAGTATGTTGTGGCCACCACAAGACTTTCTTCTATATTTTCCTATACATATTCAATCAGTAACAATATAAAAAAAAAAAAAAAAAAAAAAAAAAACGATTTTTTTTTCTAAGGTTTTTTTTTTTTTTTTTGTAAAAATTAATACATATTCAATCACTAACAATATTTAAAAAAAAAAAATGCGAATTTTTTTCTAAGTTTTTTTTTTTTTTTTTTTTTTTTTTTTTTTTTTGGTTAAAAGTAAAAAAAAATCGATAACTTTGTTTTAAATTATCACAGATTTATAGTTCAACCATTCGTTTTAAAGGTATTGACGAGATCTTTCGAATGATACCCATCTTCAAAATTTACCCTCCACGGGGGGGGTACTTCCCCCCCCAGGGGGGGAAGCGATGCCCCCCCCATGCGCAAAAATTTTTTCCTAGTTACGTACTACTAATATCAATAATTCATATTAATTTTACAATCACAAGTGTAAAATAACTGTTATTATGCACATTTATACGAATTTTTGTCCTATTCTGCCATGTTAAAAATTTAGATAAAATGCTATCACAGCGCCTCCTGTTGAGCTATTGATCCCCAAATATAATCAGCACCAGTTTATGTCGAGGACCAACTAAATACCAAGTTTGGTAAAATTTCGTTAAAAAAAAAAAATAAATAAAATAAAAAATACGATTTTTTTTCTAAGTTTTTTTTTTGTTAAAAGTAAAAAAAATCGATAACTTTGTTTTAAATTATCACAGATTTATGGTTCAACCATTCTTTTTAAAGGTATTGACGAGATCTTTCGAATGGTACCCATCTTCAAAATTTAACCCCCCCGGGGGGTACTTCCCCCCCAGGGGGGGAACCGATGCCCCCCCCATGCACAATTTTTTTTTCCTAGTTAACTACTACTATTATCAATAATTCATATTAATTTTACAATCACAAGTGTAAAATAACTCTCATTATGCCCATTTATACGGAATTTTGTCCTATGCTGCCATGTTAAAAATTTGCATAAAATGCGATCACAGCGCCACCTGTTGAGCTATTGATCCCCAAATCTAATGGGCACCAGTTCATGTCAGGGTGCAACTAAATACCAAGTTTGGTTAAATTTAATTCATTGGTTCGTGAGATACAGCGTCCACAAAAAAAATGATACAGACAGACAGACAGACAGACAGACAGACAGACAGACGCACAGACAGACATTTTCTAAAAACTATCAATTCGTGTTCAGGACATCCCAAAACGTGTAGATCCGTCAAAAAACGGAGGTCGAAAATTTTCGCGAATCCAATACTTTCTCTATATTACATATAGAAGAAAGTAAAAAAGATAAGAACTTCAAATGGGCTTAGACAATAAAATTTTATTCAAAAATGGAGCTTACGTCTTTAGAACCTCTTAAGGATATTTCTTTTTTAAATTTCTAATACAGGTATTAAAAACCACTTAAAACGATACAGTAAAATACTTTTTTAAGCATATCTAAAATGAACTATGTACGTTTCAAGAAAATGGATATTTTTGAATTTACAGTTCCTCTCAAAAATGTGAAAAAAATGAGTTGTACTATGGTAATACACAGCATGTTGATTAAAATTCATACCTGCCAACATTTTAATTAATATTCGTAGCATTATCAGCACCCGCCTCTTTCTTTACACAAATTTATTTTTAGAGTAATTCTCTCCAAATATAATTACGTTTAAAAAAGAAGAAAAATACTCTAAAAATTGACTGGTGTGAAAACGTAGGCCGGTAATAAGTAGAGATGTGCGTTATTTCACGTAAAAAGATAATTATTATTGTTGCATTGTAACCTATTTGCAACGTAATATATTACTAAAAATATCCTATTAAATAAATAATTCTGTCGACTTTACCTTTTCACGAGAAACAGGCGAGGATTGTCCAGCGATTTGCCAACAGAACACCGATAGATAGCTGGAATATTTACCCAGCGTGAAAAAAATATTATTTGGTGAAATAATCTATTGAGTGATCCGTCAGTAATTTCTGTCCAACATTCAACAGGTTAAAAAAAATAATACTCCAGTCACATAATATGCTGAAATAGTACTTTCGATTGCCATACAGCTGAGTTCTAGTATTTTCTTAAATGCATTAATTAATCTAAAATGTATTAACCGAATAGAGATATTAATCTACATAATTTTAATAACCAAGCCAATTTTAATGTCAGACATAAATAATATTAATGTGATAATATTAAAACCATCGATATTAGCTTAAAATTTTTTATTTGGTGTTGATTATTTTTCATGGTTGAATAACATTGTTTGGGTAGAATAAAATCGTTTACGTAGTTTCGCTTGTTTGGCAGGAAGGCGTAGGGAGGTGGAAAAGTACAAGAGTGTTTATGTTTATGGATTAGGATGACTTTTAATTAACGCCGCGCAGATCTGACTGGTACGATATTTATGTTTATATTTGAAATGAATGTGCAGCTGGGATTCAAATTACGTAGTGGCATATGGCTATGTGAATGTAATTGGGAATGTTATATATTTTTCTGTGTTTTTATCTGGCGAAAAGTTTGATAAGAGAATGGTATTTGTATTTCGATTTTTATTTTCTTAGTTTCTTTATCTGATTTTTTTTACGGAGCATTGTTTTATGATGAGCAAAAGAATAAAATCCAGTTATTTATGGTCGTATATGATCGTTAAAAATCAGGTTGGAAAAATTGCAACATACGATCTTTGTGGACAAAATTTAAATTTTCGAGCAACTGTTTCGAATTTGACAAAAACATCTTCAAAGACGTCATCCCACTGTGCATTTAACAATTATGAATGAGAAAAAGACGGAGAAAAATAATGATAAGAAATTGATAAGAAAAATGATAATTTGATAAGAAAATTGAATATTTATTTATTTTTAATTTTTACTTTTTTTTTTATCTGAATTTTTCTATAAACTATTTCTATTGATTTTAAATGAGTAAAATATTAAGAATAGTTAATTATGGTCGTATGTT
The DNA here is from genome assembly GCA_963930645.1 of Salticus scenicus. NCBI lineage: Eukaryota > Metazoa > Arthropoda > Arachnida > Araneae > Salticidae > Salticus > Salticus scenicus. The sequence goes on from CAWVNO010001443.1 coordinate 253,138, forward strand.
AAAATTAAGTGTGTGAGAAAATAAATCATTTTATACAGTTTTTGTAAACAAAATTTATATTTTAAAACAAATGTTTCTAATTTTAGAAAACATTTTCAAAGTGACTGTTTGCTAAGTATGAGATAATTATTCGGTAGTTTAAAATTTGGGATGCCTTAAAAATGTTTTTTAAAAATTTTTTATTATTATTGAATTATTATTACATATATGGCTTATAATAAGATACTTATTTCTTCAGGAAACAGCACTCGTGTTTCTTGAAAATATCTGAAATATTCTGTTTCATGTTTAAATGAATCATTTTAACAGAACATTATTCTTACACGACTCGGACAAATTTTTGTGAAAAACATTGATATTACATTTCATATTAATAATAAAACATTTCATATTAAACTATAGCTTTTTTTTTTTTTTTTTTTTTTTAATCGAAGAAATTCTAGTGTTAAATAAATTGAAGATTACTCTTCGAAAGCATTGGGACTTAAAAACATGAACCACACCCACTATGCTGGCCACATGTATTGGCATTGTATATCCCGAAAGGATTAGAAAGACATTAGCCATATATAAACTAAAGAGTTAATAGGTTATAAAAAATATGTTACACGAACCTATTGCCAAAGGTACTACACACTGTAAAAAAATAACTGTACCAGCTACATACAACTCTCTGTGATTGGAGGAAATAATTATTTTCTCCAATCACAGAGTTTCTTGCAGCTGGTAATAGTTTTTTTTTTTTTTTTTTTTTTTTTACAGTGGAACGAAGTAACATATTACTGAAAAGTAACTGTTTATCCCATCTCTACACTGTAAAAAAATAACTATTACCAGCTGCAAGAAACTCTCTGTGATTTAAAAAAAATAATTATTTTCTCAAATCACAGAGAGCTTCTTGCAGCTGGTAATAGTTATCTTTTTACAGTGTAGTAATACGAGTACTACAGAATAATAAATGGGATGTTAAGACGCATAAATTATAAATATAACATGCTTTTTTTTTTTTTTTTTTTTTTTTTTTTTCTAAGTTATCTCCATTTAGGTTTTTTTTTGGTAATTGCCTAAATACATTTGAATAATAAATTATGTAATCGGAAATAATTGGAACTTAATTGGTATTTTAAATATGTCCGAATTACTGGCGTAATTAAATTTAAAAAATATTGATATGCAGTACTATTAAAATGTAACATTAAATTTATCATGTTGTAGCTTGTTTTTAATCTACAAAACTGTTATAAAAATATAATTTCCCGTTCCGAATTCAACTAAAAAATAACATAAATCATTAAAAAAAAAAAAAAAAGATGAAGATAACATATAATAGAATATATTTTTATGTCTTAAAATTGTTTATTACATATTTTTGGGTTAATGCAAAATGGTACAAAATAACAAAGTTAAATTTCATTTTAATAATATTTTCGAAATTTATGTTTGATAGGAAAAATAAAAATATCAATAGTAAAACCGCTAAAATATGACATTACTAACTTTTTTTTTTTTTTTTTTTTTTTTAATGAACGCAATTACATAAAATATTAAGCTTCAACTCAAATTATTCTTTAACTGTAATTAACGTATCGATTAACAATTCTAAGTAAACTATAATTAATATTCATAAGACAGAGAATTCTTATTTTATTCTATCTGTAAATGCCTTAAGACATTATCGTTTAACAATAAGAAAAACAGTAAATTCCGATAATTAAATTTTTTCTGTCATTTATTGATTAAAAATTTGTATGTAAAACTATTTAAACAATGTATTTGTAATGTAATTAAATGTACGTATTTTGCATTATTGAATATTTGAGCATGCATATAATATTAATAACTTATACATTTAATAATATTCAATAATATGAACAGGAAAAATAAAAAATATATAAATAAATAAATACATAAAATGTTTGATGATAAATTTCTCTGTACGAAGAATATAAAATGCAAAATGCTGAATATTTTATAGTTAATTACACACAAAATTCTGAAAAGATTCTAATTATTTGCGAAAAGTATTTAGAAGGGTTTAATTTCACAATAATTTATTACAAGAGCAACTATTTAAGCTATAGACTTAAATAGTCATCAAATTTCAAGCATAAATTGTGAGAAAACAGAAAAAAAAAAAAAAAAAAAAATGCAAAATTTACACATACCATGAAGAAGCAAAACTATGAATGTAAAAAGTTTGCATTCAGGTGTTCTGAAAAAATACATACAATTCTGAAAAATTAAATTGAAATCTTCTTTTATCAAATCCTTTGTAAAAATCTATTAGATGCCAATTATCCATTACTACGTGTTAAAAATGTCTATGAAATATTAAATGTTTGATTTTCTTTTATCTTAACGAACTAGTTCTATTCCCATCTATTCCTGTTTAACTTCTTCAAAAATAAGAAAAAATGTTAAAAAATTTATTCCACAAATTTATATATATATATCAGGTGATCCAAAAGACACGAAAAAAAAATAAATAAAAAATAATATATTATAATATTCTAAAAGTACTGTATGTAGCTCTATGCAGTTTTTACGAAAATGTACAGAAGAAAATAAGATTTATTTATTTATTTATTTTTATGTATAAGAAAAAATATTAGTTACCTTTTTCATTAACATACCGCGCTATATTCATATTACCCTTGTGATGTCGATTATCACATATTCTAAAAAAAAATATATTATCATAAAAAAAAAAAAAATAAAAAAAAAGCATTTTTATGTAGCAAACACAGTTTTATGACCGCTGAATTGTAACTTAAATTCACATACAGTATGTGCTTTAATTTTTTACATCCTCCCTCTTCTTACATATGTATATTTTGCTAATTGCAACTCTATCGAAACCTATGATCATGTATTATTTTTTCCTTAACGTAATGGAGACAATCAGAGCCTGATTAAGGGGGAAGCACACATTATTTATACTTACACCGTTATTTTTTAACAAATACTTTCCTCCTATTATAAACAGAAAATTCTCATTAAAAATTATTTTAAAAGAATTCTGGTGTCAAATAACGGTGAGTAAATTGGATTGTTTTACACCGTTCATTTTTTATAAAAAATATTTCCTCGTCAAAGCGTGGAATTTCTATGACATGAAGTAAAAAATAATTGTAAAAATATTCCGGTGAGAGCGGAGATAATGTGTGCTTCCCCCTTAATCAGGCTCTGTGTACAATAGCATGTTATGACTTTTTCTAATTCGGTTTCTTTTCATCTCGCAATAAAATGCAGTATGTCGCCATGTATACGTTCATTTCTCAGAATATGACACATTAATTTTGCATAGAAACTTCCGCCCTCCCATGGCGAGAGTTGGATTTTATTGAGAACCGTTTGAATGATAATTAACTGGTAACATTTTCAAAAATTGTATTTTTTTTTTTTTTTTTTTTTTTTTTTTTTTGCGTAATATAATCACAACCATTTTTCTGAACTATTTTGAATTTGGCTTCGATTACAGTTCTAGCGAAATTAATGAAGAATTCGGAGTGTCACTTCATCACCACAAGTTGTCGAGTGAAGTCGGTGTTTTGGGCGACCACTCAAATGTTATTAAAATCCATTCAGTCATAGTTATCCAATAATAATAACTTTATAAAATGGTCACCTATTCAATAGTAGTATATCAAATAAAATTTTTATCTGCAAAAATGACTGGATTAACGACCACAGTTTTATTGAGGATTCACATCGCAATAAATCTAAAGATGTTTTCAAATTTAACTCCAATAACCAACAGATATCTACAATCTCTTTCATTTACAACCCTCTTTCATTTTAAACAAATATGCCTGATCAAATGATGCCGTATTAAGAATTCTGAAGCTTTTTTAGCAAAATTTCCAACTGCGCAAAGCCTGACTATTATCATAACGAATGACGTCATTACATTAAGCATTTACGTTGTTGAAGGTACTGCACAACTGTCAAAAAAATATTTTTTCAACTAAATCGTCACCTGGTGAAGGATATTTAAACAAATTTTTAATAAATCTTTTGTTACCTAAAAAAAAATTTTTAGGTAAAATGTTTTTCCGTGCATTTCAGTAGAAACCGTATTTCAGTGAAAGTGCTACGGCGAATACATTTTGAATAATATATACATATATATATATATATGTCTTCCGGTGACTTTTGGATCACCCTATATATATATGTTTTATTTCCAGTTACAATTAATTAATTTAATGTTATTTTTTTTAGTTATTTTGTGTAAATTTTATCATACATAAGGAAAACTTATGTTTAGGCTCCCATTGACGTAGAAACCCATTTACTTTACATGCCTTGTTTTCCAACTAAGGTCTTGATTAATATAGAAAATTGGCATGCTTTCATTAATTTCAAATTCAAATATATATATTATAATTATTGTTATCATCTAATTATGTCAGAAAGATGGAAATTCTAATGTTGTTTTCACTATACAATTTTCGTCGTTTTCTAAAATAAAGTTTAATTCCTCTTGTAATAAAATTGTACATATGAAGTTAAACGTACTAATTATTATTAATGATATATGCTGTTAAGAAAACCATGTTAAAATATTCTAGTTATGTAATTGTCCATTACAAGTATGTAATCAAACGAAAACTGCCTAGTAAACTCTGATACAGCCGATAAATAAAATTATTTTTATTATTATCTTTAAATTCACCTTCATTAATATCCTTATTTTTCTATAAATAAAGGAATTTTATATAATCTTTCTGTTAAAAAAAAAAAAAAAAAAGATGGTTTTTATTAGGTTAAACAAATTTATTAATTTATTTCAAAACATGAAAAAAAAAAAAAAATCATGTGATTGTTATAAATTATAAACACTTTCCAACTGCAAGGTTACAGAGTTTAAACTTTATATTTATTTTTAATGCATAATACGCATTATATATATATATATATGTGTGTGTGTGTGTGTGTGTGTGTGTGTGTGTGTGTGTGCGTGTGTGTGTGTGTGTGTGTGTGTGCAATAATTCATTATTACAATCATCAAACACCAAGACGGAAGGCTTAAATGGAAAAATAAACCATATTACATATACAGGGTGTTTCAAAATTCATGGACAAAAGTTTAAGGGGTGGTAGAAAACATCTAAACAAGCCAGTTTCACCATACGATGTATGGGCGGAGAGCAAGCGGTGACCCACAGAGGCGCTGTAGTGGAAAGTATAAAGCGCGCGTTTTCTTACACATCGTCATTTATACCGTGGATTACAGCAGGCATGGCGACATACAGTAATCAGGAAAAATGCGGGTATGCCTTTTATGTGTGGTCTGGCAAATGGGAATGCTCTGGAATCAGCAAGATTGTACAGGCAGCGTTTTCCGAGAAGACGCATGACAGACCGAAAAATACCACAACAGTCTTGCGGATTCCAAAGCATTCCCATTCGCAAGACCATACATAAAATGTATGTAAGCCTTTTCCAGATTGCTGTATGTTGCCATACCTGCTAAAATCCACGGTAGAAACGTCGGTGTGTAAGAAAACGCGCGCTTTATACTTTCCGCTACAGCGCTGTCTGTAGGTGACCGCCTGCTCTCCGCCCATACATCGTATGGTGAAAATGGCTTGTTTAGGTGTTTTCTACTACCCCTTAAATTTTTACCTATGAGTTTTGAAACACCTTGTATATATATGCAATAATTCATTATTACAATGATCAAACACCAAGAAGGAAGACTTAAATGAATAAATAAACCATTAAATATGGAAGTAGAGCTTTATACAAAACAAATTATATCGAAAAAGTAATACTTATAGTACATAAAACAAAAAATCATGGGATTTCATACTTTGTAGAAAAAACTTACCGTAGATTTTTTTTTTTTTTTTTTTTTTTTTTGTGTGTGTGTGTGTAGCGCTGTACATTTTCTGAAAAGAATACACTTTTTGTATACGAAAGAGTACATACTACAGATACATATTTTGTTTTTAACTAAGACGAACGGAACTTTACAAAATCATCTTTGTAGGTTTATTTCTGATAAAGAAACAATAATAAGACTGCGATTGTTTACCATATGTATATTGTCAAAGACTTGTTTATGTTTGTGCACTGAAAAATAATCAGATTACTAAAAATTCACATTACATACTGTAAATGAACAATATTGTATGGTCCTGTAAAACAATAAAATTCACTATGATTTAATAAGTTAAAAACACCATATAATACAAAAAATCTCGCAACAATAGTATCAGATTATAATAAATAGTTGTGTTAATTAAAAATAATAATAATAAATAATAATCCTAACTCCGGCGAAAAAAGTGGGCATTTTCCGCAGCTCTCGCGCTCATTTTTTCTTCTGCCGTATGCTCGTGCTTTATTTCAATGAAAAACAATTGTTCCGTATATTTTCGTTTTGTTTGAATTAATTAATTAATTATTTATTTTGGTGTTTTTCCATGTTTTCAACTTATAATTTTTTAACGACAGTCTTTCAGTGCGTTCTTATTATTGTATGTTAATGATTATTTATTTTACAGGTAAAAAAAAAAAAAAAAAAAAAAAAAATAATAATAATAATAATAATAATAATAATAATAAAAGTTTCTGAAGAATGTACATTAGTTTCGTTATCATGTATGAAGTACAAATATATATATATATATATATATATATATATATATATAGATGCATAAAAAAAAAAAAAAAAAAAAAAAAAAAAAAACAGTTTTCATGGAACATAAAGCATTGAAATATTTTGTGTGTCCTTTTGCACGAATCAGATGTACTGTTTATACAAGTTTCAATCGATTGAATAAATTAAAGAACATTAACATCATTATACAATAAAGAAGTGGTTATCCGAGCCCCAAGTAGGTAGCGCGATAGCCCAGTCGGTAGAGCTCCGGCCTCGCAATTGGAAAATTGCGGGTTCATTACTCGAGCCGGCTAAAGACCGTCGTGTACACTAATGGTGGCTGGTGCACGTAAAATCTGTCGTGGCCACAATGTCCTCCATGTTTCCATAAAATATTATACCTCTGGGGGTCACCGAAGAGGGAGAGCCATCCCTTCCGTGTAGGATTAAAATTGCGATGGCATGTCTCCGGAACATCTCTAGGGGTGAGTCCCAGACCGTCGCCAGCACTAGTACGACGTAAAACCCAACCAACCAAACGAGCCCCAAGTAATGTAGTTCCGGGTTATAAGAGGTAGTCTCGAAAATAACCACGCGCAGTCTTTAAGTTATCATTTAATTACGGACAGCGAAGAAACTTTGTTTACAATGAAATATAACAAAAATGACGACCTAAGCCTAACGCAGCCAGCACAAAATTTAGCAGAGTGCAAAAAACACTAAAAATATTGTAGCCAAATGGAAAAACATAGGCGAAGAATTAAAAGAGATTCACGAGATTATTATAGAGGGGCAGTGACTCTAGAGGCTGAAGAAACTGAAAATGATTATGAAAACTTTGAAATGAGAATGATAAATTAGTCACAGTGTAGGATGCAAAGTGATAGAGTAAAACTATCAAGAAACTGAAGCAACTTCTAGTGCTACGATGATTGTTAGAAATTTTGGTAAAGAAGTGGAGGGCTACTTTTAACTAAAGACACTTATTTTTTTTTTATTTATTTTTTTTTTTCCAGAAGTACTTTTTTAATTTTGGCAAATTTCACTGTACAGTACAGTATTTTATAATTTTTTTATGTGTGTATTGGATTACTTTTCAGCTGAATACATTTAAGTATATAAAAGATGTGTTCTTTTCCTTCACTGACTGTGTTTTCATTTATTTTAAACATTACCGTATGTATTCCCCTCGATTTACGTGAGAGTCCATTTTATACGAGGTATCCCAAATCCCTATTATCTTTTATGAGCGAGGCTCTACTCAACACGCAGGCACATATATTTATTATACGTAGTGATTCCACTGCATTCACCAATCATGTGAATAACTCAAAAAGAGAGAAAATTGCTAACAAATGGAAGGTAAAACATTAATTTGAATTTTTAGACAAATCAGCAAGTACACTCAAACCCTCAAAATGTCATAATCACTTTCTTTTGTGGGATGTTGTATGTACAGAGGCACTAAATTGAAAAAACAAAATCGACTTTCAAAAATTATAGAGGGCTAAATTTGTAATAATTTGGTGAAAAAAGTTTGATTGAAACCTTTTAGGTTTTGAGACAAAGCGTTTCAAAGATACGATACTCTAGTTAAAATGCTAAAATTTCCAGTTAACTCCGGAAAATTTAATATATGTTTTAATCATAGACATTTATTGCATTTAGTATAATATAAAGGCATGTCTAATGGCTGGTTAGATAGTTTTTTACTTTCTCTGTGATGCTGGAATTAATCACCTTTCTTCGTTTTTCCACAAACAACTAAACATCTGATTTACGTATTTCGATATATGTGGATATGTTTCAATTTGTGGTGGATGTTTATGCAATTTGGTTGTATTTGATTTAATTATATTGTTCAATATCACTTGCATTTTTCGCTTTATTTCCCCAATTTGATGATCTGAATGCAAGATCAGAAAACCTGCGGGTAATTTTAATTTTATAGCTCCAGTGATTGAAATTTTGCATTTTACTTGGGCACAACTTTGAAGATGATTTACCCTGACGAGATACATTTACAGGTATGAGCTATTTTTTTAAAAAAATTCCTTAAAAAGTAGTAGTTAATCCTCTTGAGTTCCTTCTCTCATTGCGTGACTACTTTTTTTTTTTTTTTTTTTTTTTTTTTATTGTTTCGTTTTGTTTTTGTTCGATTCATCGTAAATTATCAAATTATGTATTGAAGATAATTATCGAGGAATAAACTTATGGTAAAATCGTTGTTTCATTTATTAATTAATTAAATTTATTATAGCTATTAATATTAATTATTTTCATTGTTGAACTAATGTCATCAAAGATTAATTTAATTTAGTTGAAATTTATTCTTACTTGTCTAAGTGGTATTCGGTGGCATGAAACCTTCTGTTGATCTGTTTTTTACTAAGTTTTAAAAAATAATTATATATATATATATATATATATAATTAGTCAGCCTCCTTTCTTGAATTACCTTTTCATATATTTTCTTAAATTTAGTTTCAGTTTGCTTTTCATATCTTTTAAGTTTGTTTTAGAGTTTGTGTTACGAATTGTTAATCGTCGATCTTTAGTTTCTATGGTGGTTATGAGTATTTCAATATATATACATTAAAACTAATAGAAGTTTTCCAAAATTAACGATACAGAATGATCAAACCCAAGGCTACAATTTAGCTGTTTAAAAATGATCAAAATGATGAGATAAATTCAAATGAATGAAAGCGTTACAATACTCCAACATTTTCAAGGGCATTATAGGAAAAATGATATATAAGGAGAATAACTTTTTAAGTCAAATAGTTTCAAAATTGAATTATCTGATTTGACCAATGCCCAAGCACATTATCCGAACCAAAAATCTATATTAATAAAATCAGACTTATGTCTGTAAATTTCTCAGAATAAAAAACTTTTGCGATATCTTCGCGTCTCACACACCATGAAAGCCAAAAATGATTTCAGAAATTTTTGCCTGTGTGTGTGTGTCATCGTATCTGTATGTCGCTATTTTTTTCCGGGTATCTCTGGAGAACAGCTGGATGGAATTGAACGGCACTTGGCAGTAATTTAGGTCTTCACCCAACTTAAAATTTTATCTATAAAAATTTTCATAATTTTGATTAGTTTCTGAATTGTGGGTAAAACACACTTGCGCAGGCTTCATAAAGATTTTTTCAGAAAAACGCTTTGAATGAAAAAAAAAAAAAAATCTTGACATTTTAGACAACAGGTCTATATATATATATACACCACCTGATAGCGATACCGAATACAAATATCGGCATATATTTATCATTTGACAAACTTTCAATGCAGAAAACTCTAATAGATTGTCAATTTAATTGAATATTGAAGAAAAGATACAGTTTTAGTAAAAGACCCCCTTGGCAACTTTTTATTTTATTTTATTTTATTTTATTTTTGCCATTTTGGTAATGAATTATAATGGCTATAGCAGAGCCGGATATAAAGATGTTGGCGATAAATGTCCTAGATACTTCAATGCCAAATATAAAATTTTGCTTTGGGATCTAATACTAAAGTTGTTCCGAAGAAAAAAAAAGAAAAAAATAATAGACTTTAAAAAATTTAAATGTAAATTAAGCAACGCTGCCACGCTATTTGACGTATTTGGCGATGAATACACACGGTGTTATGAAAAGATTGCCTATGTGAGGATTAAGTCATATGGAATTTTCTTCTCTCGGACAACTCGTAAACAAAATGTTTGTAACAAATTAAAATTAAAAAAATAATTACATACATAAGGTAATTGTAAATAGGGTTTCAGTTTAATATTATCTATATTAATAAAATGAGACTTTTGTCTGGAAATTTGTCAGAATCAAAAAACTTTGCGATATCTTCAAGTTTCACACACCATCGTAGACAGAAATGACTTTAGAAAATTTTGTCTGTCTGTGTGTGTATCGTCGTGAGTGTATGTCTGTAACGCTATTTTTGTCTAGGTATCACGTGAGAACAGCTTAACGGAATTCAACGCGAACTGAATTTAGGTCCTTACTCAACTTAAAATTATATGTATCAACTTTTTCGAAATTTCTCCCGTTCCCCTCCTGGCGGGAAGGGGGGGGGGAAATCAAGAACACGGTTGTAAGCATAAGTCGGCTCTAAATTACTTTTCAGTAAAGAATTGCACATGAGGAGACTAGACATAAGTAAAACTAAAAACATATCTGCGATTTAGGAATTTTCGATTTTTAAGAGGGGAAAGGGGGGAATCGATTTTTAGCGGGAAATTTCGAAAATTCTGGATTTTTGAGTAGAATTCTACCAAAAATGGAACAAAATTGTTGAAAAAAAAAAGCTATGCGACTTCCTTTGGATATTTCCAAAAACACACATTTTTTTTTTTTTTTTTTTTCGGGGTTACGAGGGGGCAAAATCGGGACACACCTTTCAGCGGCTAAATTTGTCCTGGGATATCTATGGGAGCTCCGTTCAGGAATTTTGATGCTTGGATAGTTTTTATGTATCCAACACCTAAAACAGCGGGATTTATAAAAAATCTCCCCCCCCACACACACACTTGGGGGAAAGAAGGCAAAAACAGCTTTGTAAGCATAATTCGGCTCCAAATTACTCACAGTGAAGAAATTGCACATGGGGAGACTACACATGAGTACAATTAGAACATTATCTGCGATTTAGAGAGTTTTGATTTTTAAGGAAAGGGAGGGGGAAATCACGTTTTGGCGGGAAATTTTGCAAATTCCGGATTTTTTTAGTAGAACTCTACCAAAATTGGAACAAAGATGTTGAAAACAACCATGCGTCTTTCTTAGGATACTTCCAAAATACGTTTTTTTTTTTTTTTTTTTTTTTTTTTTGTGTGTGTGTGTGTGTGTGTGTGTGTGATCTGCCAGTTTTTTTTCCTTTGGCTAGGGGGAGTGGAGTATGTGTTATGAAAGGCAAATTCGAGACAGATTTAGCGGTAAAATGGGGGCCTAGATCTTGCTAATTTTAAGCACTAAATTTGTCTTGGTTAATTTATGAGAGCTGCCGTCACGAAATTTCGTGCTTGAATTGTTTATATGTATCCAAAATCTAAACTAACGGGATTTATCGAATTCCCCCTGCGACAGGAGGCAAAAATTATTGTAAGCATGACTCGGCTCCAGATTACTTCAATGTGAAGAAATTGCACAAGAGGAGACTAGACTTGAGTATAAATAAAACATTATGCACGTTTTTGGAATTATTGATTCTTAAAAAAAATGTGTGCGGGGGGGGGTCGTTTTTCGTGTGGAGATCTCAGAAATTTCGGATTTTTGAGTTGAGCTAGACTAAAAATATTACAAAGATATTGAAAACAACTATGTGACTTCTTTAGGATATTTCACAAAACATATTTTCGTTTTTTTTTTTTTTTTTTTTTTTTTTTTTTTTTTTTTTGGGGGGGGGGGGGGGGGGGCGTGTAGGTAGTTGCAAATTCGAGATCCCCCTTTTAGCGCTAAATTTGTCTTGGGAAATCTATGGGATCTGCAGTCACGAAATTTCTTGCATAAATTGCTTACATGTATCCGGCAGTTATTGAAGCGGGATTTTACGAAATCACCCCCTAAAACCCTTTGGGGTCGGGGGACAATAAACACGTGTAAAAACACGTTTTCCCGCTTGAATTTGCCTTAAATTTCCTTAGAATTTCAAATTTTGGTGCGTGGATGTTGATTAAGTATACGCATTGTATACTTTGGTGGGATTTTGCAAAATTTCAGACATACACGCTGGTAAGAAGCAGGTAAGTTCTGCCGAAGGTAGTGGAAACACGGACTCCTCACTTTGCGAGCGGGGAAAACCTGTAAAAAACACAGCGGGAACTTTAACTTGGGTTATTAATAATGATATGTGATTTTGACAACTCATTTATATATAGTGTCCAGCGAAGCGGGCAAAGCCAGCTTGTAATAAAATAAAATGAACCAAAATAACAAGAAAAAAAAAAAAAAAAAAAGTAAAAAATAAATAGTACAATCAGGAAATAAAATATTTATTACAGTTACACATTTGAATTAGTTGATGAGTGTAAATGGACGACTGAGGTTAACAGTAAAACAATCAATTGAAGACTGTTAAATGCTTCAATTTTGGATATAATATGCAAACTTTCAAAACAATTAATGGCTAATTATAGCTTTTTTTAATTGGAAATACTTAATTCATTTAATTAATTTTTATACTATTAATTTTAAAATAAATAACTATTTAAAAATTAAATTTCATCTTTAATGCTTTTAACATGTTTAGAACCGTTAATTCTTTGAAAATTAGTGTTGCTATATATGTTTGCTTTTAATTTAATATAAGTCTATAATAAACATTTAAAGATTTTAAAGTTATAGATCGCTAGATATTAACTTAATTTATTTATTATATTTGTTTAATGGTGAATCCACACAGATCAGCGTTCCGAACATCTTGAACATGTAAGACATCCTTATGTCCTTCTTCTCTCCTCGGGTTAAGATAAGCGGCTGTCAAGACAGCTGTAGGAACTTCGCAAGCCCGTGATGATGATGATGATGATGATGAATTTATATAAAAATAAATGTAATTATTTTCTAAATTATGAAAGATCGATTATATATATATATATATATATATATATATAGAGAGAGAGAGAGAGAGAGAGAGAGAGAGAGAGATTAAAATTAATAGAAATTTACGAAAGTAAACGATGAATACAATTTTATGCTACAATGTAATTATTCACGAACTTTTTTAACTACAAAAATCGTAAATCAATGTTAAATAACTATAATTATTTTTATATTTAAACAATCCGTAGTAACTAAGAATCTATTTAAGAATTTAATTATATTTAAAACAATTAATTTTAACTTTATTTTTTTCAATGAGAAAGTTTATTTTAAATATGAAAATGAATAAATAAATAAATAAAATAAATAAATTTTAAGTATAACCATTTGCTAAGTCTAGATTTTAAAGAAGTTACAATGATTGTTCTTCTAAATATACATCAATAAATGTTTTATACGTAAATTAAATTTTATAAGAATGTTAGTAATACAGATTTGCGTAATGAAGTTTTTAAATTAATAAAATAATCAACTTTAAAAAGAAATCTTTACGTTTATTATATATGTTAAAATCTAATTGCAAATTAAGATTAAAAATAATTTTTAAATCTAAGAAATTAATTTCATTATATTGTAAATCAGCTTCACTGAATGAAAAATTATTGGTTTAAGTAACAGGTAAATCTTATATATTGTTATGATTATTAAAATAAATTGCAATAATATCATCGATATACATAAATAAACTAATATTAGTACACAATGTGTGTTTTTGATAATAAAATAAATGTATATAAGCTAGCAAATCGGAAGCAATAATAACTTGCGCAATCCTATTTGTTGCTTATAAATAACATTATTAAATAAGATATAATTATGATATAGATTAAACCTGATCAAAATTTTAAAAGCATATGGTGTAATTTTATCATGAAATACTTTACAAAAAATAACAGCATTTGAAAGGCAAGCATATAATTGAGATTGATCTGTAAGAGGATATGTTAGACAACGTGAGGAAGTACATTGTTTAAATATAAGATTTTGAAGTACTAATTGATTTAGGTATGAGGCTGATGATCCCGATATGTCCTAATACATTACTCTGTAACGAACACAAGATAATTATTAAATTTATGTTTTTGCCAGGCGTTATAAATTTACTATAAACCATCATGGAAAAAATAAGGAACACAAATATTACAGAATTAATACAATAAATAAAAGTTCAAGAAGTAATATTAGTAAATAAAATAAATAATAACTGTAAAATTGTTGTAATTAAAAGAAAAATCTTTATTATAAATTTAAACATAATATTATAAATTAAAAATAATAATACTTAGGTAATGAAAGGAGAATATATATATATATATATATATATATATATATATATATATATATATATATATATATATATATATATATATATATAATATATTCAAAAGCCTATTTCTTTTTTCCTTGATAGTTTCATTAAATTTTTTTCTAAATATACTATTGCTTAAAGCACACAGAAATGCCGGAAACTAAATTTCAGATTTGATTAATTTTGAAAAAGTACTTTAAAAATACTCAAGTGGTAAATGTTAATAGTAGAAAGCAAATTACTTTTTGATTGAAAAACTTAACTTTATTTATCAAAAGAAACTGACACGACTACATGATTTTTATAAAATTTAAAATTTCACAAATTTTAATAATTGATAAATAAGTATATTACATCTACAAAAATTAAATTTCGTTACTTTTATATTTTCTCACATTTTAAATTTGTTATACTTTGAATTTGGTTTATTAAATCAAATTTAAAAAATAAATGTAATTAAAGGAACATTGCATAACAAAATATGGAAAATTTCTTTCTCTTCACAGAAATAGCTAAAAGCTAAAAGAAAGTTTTCATTTGATATCGTGCTTGAGATTTTACGATTTTTTTTTTTTTAATACTTTTTTTAATTTAAGTATTCTGGAAAGACATGAAAAGTGCGGCTCTGCATAATTTTCATCAGTATTTAAATAAAAACTGTGATGAATAACATATATTATTTTTTCCTAAAGTATTTTCAAAACTAATATTTAATTTTAAATTTACAGTCCATATAGTGCAATATTTTTTAAAGAAAAGCTTCTATATTTATTACTTTAAAGGTCAATTAATTTTGTTCTTTTAATTAAAATCTCCGACAAACCGAAAAATATGCGTCTAGAAGATATACATAAAATTTATAACGGTCTTATGGTTTAATATAATCTATTTTAATTAAATAGATTTTTTTAAATAACTTATTTATCGTTACAGTTTTCTTTTTTCCTTCCGGAATAATGCCTGAGATGCATTTTAGTATTTTTAAGATTGTCTTTTATGTTTTAGAAATATTTTTGTTTATTATTTTACTTTTGCATTAGAAACTTTGTAATATATTATTTAAATTTTGCAGTGTCATAAAGTCAGATATGTTGCTTATTTAAAACGTATTATTTATTTTTTTCTGACATTTATTTTATATTAATTAAAGTAAGTCTATTTTAAACTTTCATTGTTCGTTTTTACAATAAAATATTTGTTGTTATTATAGTAATATATATGTTGTAGTAATGTAAATATTAGAAAATGTCTCGCGCCCACTTATTAAATGTTAGAAACTCATTTAATAAGTGATGTGTAAATAATAGCCTATTTTAATATATTTTATACATAATTAGTTTCGAATTTATTATAGCTTCTACTATGCCAATTCTTCTTATCTTCATCCTTACTTTGTGAAAAACCCTTATGTGATGTGAAGAAAATCATATCTGAATTGCGCGTATCATAACGCATTAGAAGGTATCCAACGCAGAGCAGAAAAAAATAAATAAATAAGTAAAAGTACGATTTTATAGAACTGTGTATATCATAACACGCTCTTTGAGTTAATACATTTTAATAAAATATACCAGCAAGTGAAATAATATTATAATTATTATACAAAATTATAATTCATTATACAAAAGTCACACAAATATTACTAGAAAATTAAAATCACTTTATTTACACATTTTTCTCTATTACCTATTTTTTTCATGGTCGACACATAAAAAAGAAAATTTGGGACTTAGTAAAATTTTTGTAAATACATTTAACAAAACCAGTGTACAGGCGTCGGATGCATTCTACAATAGTAAAACGTAGTCGAAAAACAAATATGAAATAAGGGCCCAATTTATTAATTGCTTTTAAAGGAGTGCATTTTATTGTTACAATTAAAAAAAATTCTGCCTTTGTTCTCTAAAATCACAGAAAACTAAATTTAGGCTTTTTTTTCTTATTTTAGGCATTATTATTATTATTATTATTACTATTATGATTGTTATTATTACTTTTTTCAAAATTACCGATAATATTCAAAAAACGATTTAAATCACTTGCTAATTCAAAGCTGTAATATTCCGCCATATTTATACAGAAATGTAAAAAGCGCCTAGAGTTTTATTATTACTATTTTAAGTTATTAAGTTTTATGTTAGACTATCATTTAATATAATTGAAAATATATAGTTTGAGTTGGACCGAATGAAAGAATAAAAAAGATGTTATATGGATTATATTTTTCTTTTAATTGAGGAAAAGTACATTGTTAAATCTTCAGAAGTAAATTTATAACGGTGAACTAATTAAGGTATGCAATTTAAAACTCATTGACTGTAACTGTCATTACATGATTTTATAAATCTGCTAATATAATTATACTTTCAACTAATTTCAAAAAGCTATCTAATCTTAATTAGGAAATTTTATACAGAATTCCATTAAAGTCTTCTTACATTAGATAGTTATATTCCATTAGTCTAATTTAAAACAATTTGAAATATAACATTCAAGTCATTAAATGTGGGGGATGTACTTATACTAAGTCAATTAATTAGATTTATTTTTATGATAAACTATTAAGGTACAAAAATTAAAGTCAAGCGATCTATACTTATATAAGGAAGGGAAAAATAAATTCTAAGTGAAAAGGGCAGTAACAATGCTACTGTGAAATATATATATATATATATATATATATATATATATATATATATATATATTTATGAAACTGTATCGTTTTTCAATGGACAAAATCTGTAACAAAATTCATTGCCTATTATTATTTACACTATAACATGATCTTTACAATTTTCTAGGAATTAATTTTAAAATTGATTCATATACTATTCGATTTAATTTACGTTAAAAGAACAATACATTGCTCTGAGATAAATCATTTCTCTCTCTCTCTCTCTATGTATATATATATATACTTTTTTTTAAAGGATGTATCAATAATTAAAATAATTGAGTATTTAAAAAATATGTTTCTATATACCTAAAAATAGTTTGTGTGTACTTAAGTATTTATTCGTTTACAAAATTAACAAAATATACAGTTTTACAATTCACATTTATTTTCAATATTTAATTTCACAATAAATAAATAAATAAATATAAGTTCTATGAGGAAGTTTAACACACATTTTTTTAAAAATAAATTACTTTTATGATTTTAATCCCTTTAAGTAAATAATAATAATAAATATATAAACAACGAATGCGAATATTACCCACAATTATACACTATGTCTCACTACCAAAATTCAGAACTTCTAAGACGGATAGAGTAAATCCTGACGACTAGAATCACATAAAAATGGAGGAGAGTAAATTCTTCCATGACGGGGTAATACACACAAAAACATTGAAAAATTAAAAGAAAAAAAGGTTATTATTTATTTTAATAACACAGTTCAGCATGAAAATTGCTTTTGACAACCATTTCAGCATATTCCTATGTAAAATGACCTCCTGAGTCCGAATATGATGCCCATTTTGTCCCATATGACACCCACCGTTTTTTAGGAACGACCCCCTATTTTTATCATTTTTCGGTGATTTTATGGCTATAAAGTAGAAATGTAAGAGGGGGAGGATTATTTTAACCGTTAAATATCTTCTGAGGGGCTACCGAGTTTGAAAATTCTAGAACATGGACATTTACGACAAGAGAAAATTGTTGGGGGTTATGCGACTGAAATTACGTATATGACTTATTTATTTTTTTAATCTGTTATTAATGTTATTTTTTAAACTCTCTCTATATATTTTTTTTGTTTTTAGGTGTTAAACTAATTCTTTTTCATTCTTCAAATCAAGTTCATGGTCATAAAGTTATTGAGCAGGGGAAAAAAATGAGGGGGGGGGGTTATAGAAGACGGTGGGTGACTTGACAAAATGGGAGTCATATTAGGATATAGGAGGTCATTTTACATAAAAAACAAGAAACAATGGTATCATAACTCAATCTTTTTCTTTTTTTTTCAGAGAAGTGCAATTAATGCACTAGTATAAAGAACATAAGTCAAAGATGGTGATCATAGTGTTTTCCACTGACTTCATTGCAAGCCTTAAATCTACAGCACACCGATTTCTGGAAATATCGGCGCACAAATCAAGGTAACTGCAGGGAAATTCGAGATACACCTGGGCTATTCCTGAATATTCAGAATTCCAAGCGCTGTAGAATTGAGGAATGGATTGATATCGTTGAGCGGAGCTACAAATACTATTTCCTTTTACTTCATGTAAATTTATTATTAAAAGGAATATTCACTTCAATCAATTATATTCAATATTTCCAATTCTGATATTTCGATGTGCTACACCACGTTAGGAGAGCATTCCGAACAAGCACCTTACTCCTTCTAGAAATTTTGAAACGTGGAACGGAGATACCCTGTATACAACAACTACATGTAATTTTGCATAGAATATATATATATATATATGCATGGGCAATACAAATCTTTATGTATATTGTATAATGTATATTGCACACTTGTAGTACAGACAATTTCTGCTAACAAAAGTTGACAGAAAAACAGTATGCTACGGAGGAAAAATGTTGACAGAAACTTTCCGTAACCAAACAATACAGAAGATGGTCATGCAAACAAATATTTTTTTTCGTAGTGCACCTGGTGAAAATAACTCACATTATTTTTTTTTCTGATCAAACAGACAGGATCGAACCAGAATCCACCGCGTACAAGGCAAAGGTTTTAATTCAAAGACAGAGAATCACGATAAAGAGTGTTACACAGTAATTTTCAATCCTGGTTTCAGGAAAACAGAAAACAATATGTCCCTACAAGATAAAATCTATAATAATTGTTATAGGTCATCATCATTGGTTTTATAATTAGCATTATATTGATATTAAAGTTTTCTACAGACAGACACCATTTCTTATTATATATTTACATCCGAAATAAAAATGTGGATTTATAATTAAAAAATGTGATATATACAATTATAAGTAAAATAATTTTAGAATTAAAAATTTAAAAATTAGACAATTAAATAAAATAATCTCAATCTTAAATAAGTAAATAAATAAAAACATTTTACCAAAATATATGTATACAAAAATAAAATTAGATTTCCAAGCACATATATCATTTATAAAATAAAACACCACATATTTCAGTGAGAACAATTAACCACACACACACACACACATACAAAGGGGGGAAAATCATGTCAAACCTAAAAAGCATTTATTCAAATATTCTTAGAATGATGAAAAAATTCTGTAGAACTGCACATTATTTATTCAGGTTAAACCATTTAAAATATTGAACAGCTACGCGAAATTTCAGCAATAACTGTCATCACCTCAAAATTTGTTCAGCCTACGCTTTTTCGTAACTTGAATTTATGACTTACTTATTTATTCTTGGAATTCTTAATATTTTAACAAGTGCAAGTGTATGTTCTGTCATTTTTATCAAAACTTAAAATAAAATGTAAAGTATTAAATCTATAGTATAATTTCACAAACAATAAAGATATATTTTTAATTATTAGGTAAAGTAATATTATTTTATTTAAATAAAAAATATACATATTTTGTTAGTTAGGTATAAACAAATTCATTAAATCAGATTTAGAGTTTATTTCGAACTTTTTGTAATATAAATTTGTTATTTTAGAAGTATGCAATTATATGTTCTGTCTCTATAGAAAATAAATAAACATAACAAATCTGGAGTAACTCCAGTCGACTTTCCGAGCATTGAATAATTAGCAGTTTTGTAGATAAAGTAAAGAAAGAGGACTTGTTAAACAAACAAAAGAGAGAAAACCATAATAGAGTGTTTGAGTATTTTTCTCCATATATTACACGATGTTTTATTTAACGCTACTGAACTTTGAGCCCATAGAACATAACGATAAAGAATTTTTCGTTGTGTCCCTGTAAAAACCTATAAATGCTAGATTTATCAAAATGCTTATAGTTAGTGCAACAGTGATTTATAATATCCATATAAATTTTCAGCTCAATTAAATAAGGCGTTTAGATGCTATCGTACTTTTAAAAATTTGGTCTCATAGGCCATAATGATAAAGAATTTTTCTTTGTGGCCCTGTAAAAAAAAAAAAAAAAAAAAAAAAAAAAAAAAAACTGTAAGTGCTAAATTTACCAAAATCTATACAGTTGGGGCAACTGTGACGTATAACATGTGTACATTTTTTTTTTTCTCAGATTAATAAGGAATTAAGACGCTACCACACTTTTAAAAATTTGACCCCATAGGCCATAATGATAAAGAATTATTCTTTTTGCCCCTGTAAAAAACCTGTAAGTACTAAATTCACCAAAATCTATATAGTTCGTGCAACTGTGACCTATTACATGTGTACAAATTTTTTGATCAGAATAATAAAGCGTTAAGAGGCTATTGCACTTTTAAAAATTTGGCCCCATAGGCCATAATGATAAAGATTTCTTCCTGATCTCCCTGTAAAAAAAACTATGAGTGCTAGATTCACCAAAATCAATAGGGTTCGTACTATGGCGACTTACAATATACGTACCAACTTTCAGCTTATTCGAACCAAGTGTTTAGACGCTAGCGTGTTCACTCACATACATACACACACGTATACATACACACATATGCATACATCATCGTAAAAATAGTGAAAACTGACTCAGGGGACCTTGAAACGTATACAAACATCAAAATCTAAAATTCGGATTTTTAACATGCTTACAATACTTTCCTCGCTATAGTGTTCGGAAAGTAAAAACACTAATCTGCTGTTTGCGATATTGAAGTTGTTTATGACATTTAAAAATAATATCAGTCTAGATCCTGAAATTATTTATCAACAGCATATATGTATAATTTGCCCCACTAAAAATAATCTGAAGATATTCTTGAGAAAATAGTATTTTCTTAAGATTTTCTTCAAATATTTAAAAATATTTTGAAGATATATCTTTTTCTATAAAATATCTTAAGAAAGTTTAAAGACATTTTAAAGAAATTTTGTAAATTTTCTTAAGAATGGGCCAAATAACTTAAGATATTCTGTAGATTTTCTTTTAAAATACCTGCAGAATACCTTGAGATTATTTTTAGTGGGGTGACATCAGTTTGAAAAAAATCTGGAGTGATTTAACTCGACTTTCCGAACATTGAGTAATTAACGGTTTTGTAGATAAAGTAAAGTAAGAGGAGTTGTTAAATAAACAAAAGAGAAAATTAGAATAGGGTGTTTGAGTATCTTTTTTTGTATAGTACACGATGTTTAATTTAACGCTATTAAACCAAACACGACGATCATAATGACAAAGAATAATTCGTTGTGTCCCTGTAAAAACCTATAAATGCTAGATTCACCAAAATGCTTGCTTATAGTTAGTGCAACAGTGACTTATATAATATTCATATAAATTTTCGGCTCAGTTGAATAAGGCGTTTAGACGCTATCACACTTTTAAAAAATTGGTCCCATAGGCCACAATGATAAAGAATTTTTCGTTGCGTCCCTGTAAAACCCTATAAATGCTAGATCCACCATAATGATTATAGTTAGTGCAACAGTGACTTATAATATTTATATAAATTTTCAGCTCCAACGGATAAGGCATTTAGACACTATCGCACTTTAAAGTTTGAGTCTATATCCCACAATGATAAAGAAATTTGCATTTTGTCCCTGTAAAAAGAACCATAAATGCTATATTCTCTAAAGATCATAATTTTCGTGTGACGGTGACGTATAAAATGTATATAAATTTTCAGTTCATTTGAATAAGGCGTTTAGTCGCTGTTGCACTTTGAATAATTTGAGCCTATAAGTCTAATTTTTTTTTGTGTCCCTGTAAACCTCGTTACGTGCTATAGTTACCAACATCTATACAGTTTGTGTGAGGGTGACCTATAACTCGTATATAAATTTTCCACTCAAACGGATAAGGCTTTTAGATGCTATCGCACTTTAAATAATTTCATCCCATAGGCCATAATAATACCGAATTATTTGTTGTATCCCTGTAAAAAAAATAATAATATCTAGAAGATTTCCCAAAACATATACAGATCGTAAAACTTTGACCTATAATATGTATATATATATATGTATATATATATATATATATTGTTCAATTGAATAAGGCGGTTAGACGCTATCGCCCTTTTTAAATTTTGGTCTCATAGGCCATAATGGTAAAGGATTTTTCTTTGTGTCCTTGTAAAAAAAACTATAAGTGTCAGGTTCTCCAAAATCTATACGGATTGAGTAACTGTGACCTATAATATGTGTATAAATATTTTTGCTCAATCGAATAAGGAGTTTAGATGCTATCGCACTTTTAAGATTTTGGTCCCATAGGTCATAATGATAAAAACTTTTTCTTTGTGTCCATGTAAATATATATATATATATATATATATATATATATATATATATATACCAGGTGTATAAGTTTAAATCCGCTGTTTTTTAGTAATAAAAACACATTTATTTTTTATATAAAGCAAAACAAAATTTTATTCAAAATAGTTTCCCTCGTTAACTATACATTTTTCCCATCTTTCGGGCAATTGGTGAATTTCACGCCAAAAGAATTCCTTATCTTTTGAGGCAAACCGCTCTTCCAGCCATTTTCGAACGTCTTCGTAAGAAACGAAGTGCTGTTCGGCGAGTGCATGGCCCATTGATAAAAACAGGTGATAATCAGAAGGAGCCAGGTCTGGTGAATTAAGCGGGATGGGGTAACACCTCCCAGTTAAGTGTTTTGGGATAATTTTGGACCAATTTTGACGTGTGTGCTGGCGCGTTATCATGAAGAAAAATCAGTTTGTCATGTCTTTGTTGATAATAAGGCCTTTCCCATGGCATGTAGACGGATAGAAATGGCTGGTTGAGTGACACCTAAGTTCTCGGCAAGCATTTTTTGCGATTGGGTATCATCTTCGTCCAAAAGAGCCTGTAATTCATGGTCGTCAAAATTTCGGGACCGATTTTCACGCTCTTTGTCATTTCAGTCAAAATAGCCATTTTTGAACCGACGAAACCAGTCTCTGCAAGTTGTTTCTGACAAAGCACTGTCACCATAAGCTTCCACAAGCATTCTATGCGATTCGGCAGCTGATTTCTTCAAATTGAAGCAGAAAAGCAGAGCTTCCCGCATATGCTCTTTTTTTGGTACAAAACGAGACATGTTTACACGAATAAAAATTAATGTTTTTATATGAAATCACTAACGATTTGCACTGATTTATGTGAACAGACGTCAAACTAATACAAAAACAATAAGACATTTAAATGTCCGCTGTTAATACACTCAATAGCGCCATCTATACGCAAACAGCGGATTTAAGTTTATACACCTGGTATATATATGTATATATATATATATATATATATATATATATATATAAGTGCCAGATTCCCCAAAACCAATAGGGTTTGTGCTACGGTAACTTGCAACATGCATACCAACAGCTCATTCAAGCAAAGCGTTTAGACGTTAGCGTGTTCACTCACCCACATGCACACACACATAATATATCATCGTAAAAATAGTGAAAACGGACTCAGGGACCTCAAAGCGTATATAAACACTAAAATATCGAATTCGGGTTTTTGACTTGATTACAATACATTCCTTACATATGTATGTTCGGAAAGTAAAAAAAAAAAAAAAAAAAAAAAAAATATGGGTGTCTTCAGATACAGAAACACACAAATCTTTTTACTTTTAAAACAAAAAAAATGTAACAAAATTAAGCATTTACCATATAGTTTAAGCATGGATAAAATAATTAGGTCGAAAATTTGAAGCTCAAAATAATGTATTTATTCAATTATTAATGCTATGCTGTATACCTTTCGCTCACATGCTATCATCATATAACTACAAGCATAATGCATATGAATTCTCTCTGAAATACGTAAATTTTCCTTATTCGTTATTTGTATTTCAAAAGGAACATAAATATATTATTGGTGTGCATGCAATTATTATTATCATTGGCTTCGCTCTCAGCTTTTATTTTAAAAAAAAAAGTTGCATAACTAAATTTAATTAATCTCTACACCCACTATGATTCAAGATTTTTCAAATAAAAAGCAATAAACCATATGCACTAGCTAGTTCTACTGACTGAAAACACGCATGACTGAAAACCAATTTTCAGATATCTTAAAACATTTCGCTTGTAAAAAGAGACAAATTGAAAAAACAGATTTCGTAAATAATAATTGCATATTTTATTTATTTATTTATTTTAATTTAAATTTATAAAATTGTTTTATTTCCTTAAAATATTTAAAATGTCATAATAGGTACTTTCATGTGCCCGGAAATATTAGTTTAAGAAGATATATATATATATATATATATTAAATTTTATTTATAATTACAAATTTCAGATCCCACTATTATTGAATCAATGAATATTTTTAATTGAATAAAATAGATTGTGTAGAAATGTGTTAATGGTTATGTATATATATATATATATATATATATATATATATATATATACTGAAAAATGAATGTAAACCATGAAGTAAAAATTAATACAAAACCTGAAGTATTTAAAAAAAGAAAAGATAGAAAATCCAGAAAAATTAATCCCAAAAACAATGAAAATAATGGGACACAGAATAAAAGTAATGAGACAAGTATTTTGTTTTTGAAAATATATTTTGGATTTGTTTGCCATGGGCAGTGCGGTTTTTCTAGAGATTATGAAACATGAAGTCTAAATATCATCGAATAAAAAACTTCTATCTCTAAATTTTTATTGAAATCTTTTCTAGTGGTTTCCTAGAAAACCATGTTTCTGCTATATTTTGCTCAAGGCTGATCCCGAATTACCATAGATTGCGAATTTTCCTGAAAATGAAGTTAAGTCAAGGTTAAGGTTTGTTACCGCAAACAAATCATAATCCTAAGATTTTCTAAAAATCGTAAGATCTATTAAAACTAGACTAAAATAAAATAAAATGCATCAGTTTGCAAAGGGTAGTGTAGGGTTAATTGGGAACTCTAATATTCCTGAATATAATTCTGATCAAATTTTCTTCTCCATATCCTCAAACTATACCCATAGAGCACAGAATGTTTCAGTTATGTTGCAAAAAGCTTACAATCTTTCAAAAACGTAACACGTTTTAGTATACTCTCTTATACCTTTCTGAAACATTCGCCCTTTTTGATTTTCTATCTGTTAAGTGATTGTAACGTTTCTGTTACGTATCTGATTTTTTGTTACGATCGCGGACATTTCTACGTTTTTGAAACAAATCGGAAAGTAATCTGAATGGTTTTAAACGTTTCGGAAGGTTTCATAATGTTTCAATGTTATATCATTGTAACGTTTCTGGAATATTTCGTGCTGTTAGGGTAATTATTTATCGAAATATTTTGAACAGTGTCCAAGCAAACCAAGATTTGCAATATTTTGCACTGGAATTGTTTACATAAATCTGAACGTAATTTTTCGTGAAGTTTGATTGAGCTAGACGGAAAAAATATCGTGTATGCCATTTTTTTTTTCTCAAATTACTTAGATTTGTTAATAAAAAAACCACGTTTGTGAAAAAAAAAAACTAATAAATAAATATAATTCAAGAAAAAAATTAGTCATATTTTTCCACTGGTGGAGTGAGGCTTAGCAATGACTAGTAATTATCCTGAACATATGATAAGTCAGATGAGTTTGTTATCACCGTATATCCATAACGATATATGCATATATATTTATATATATAAACCTTTGAAGCTGTTTTCGAGGAAAAAAAAAAAAACCTTATGTCACAAAACAAACTTAACTCCAAGTTTTTCTTGAACACGTACACAATTTACTATCTAAATCAAGTTACAGCTATAACTTGCAACGAGCGATGCAGTGATTAATAACGAACGCTAACTTTTCGTTAAATGTGAATAAGTCACATGTGCTTGTCTTTTCATGAAGCACTTAATAATACACTTTTAATAAAATAGTTAGATCAATTTCCGCGTAAGCCAAATTTTTGCCTTATTTTTAAAGCAAGGATAGTAATGGTTAACAACAAATGCGAATTTTCTGAAGATGAGGCTGAGTCAGATGGGTTTGTAGTTAAGAAACCGTTAACTTTAAGTTTTTATCAAATCCTTGGATCCATTTCTAAGGAAGCCGAGATTCTGTTGCCTTTTGCAATGGTCAGATTAAGGGTTAACTGCTATCGCTAATTTTCCGAAATATTAGAGTCAGACGGGTTTCGCTTCTCAATATCTCTAAACCCTCAGTTGATATATATATATATATATATATATATATATACGTAATCGTTCCATCAATTTCCTAGTAAACCAAATTTCTCCCATGTTTTTCAATCAGTGGAGTAAGGGAGCAGGAAACGTGAAGTTTCTTCATGTTGAGTATAAGTCAAATGTGTTTGTCTTCTTAAAAAATTCTTTATTTTTTATTAAAATCGTAAAATTCACCTCTATATAAATAAAAAAATTAAACGTTTGCAATATTTTGAAACCAGAAAAGTAAGAGTTGACTAGGAACGCGAATTTATTTGACGATAAGTATAAATAAGATCATTTTTTTCACTCCAAAAATCCGTGAACGGCAAACTTTTATTAAAATAGTTAGAACTGTTTCCAAGAAATCCGATACCTATATGCATATATACGAAGTAACTTAATTATCTAGTATATAAGGAAAAGATTTACGGAATGAAGGCTAGAACAGACATAAAGATGATCCGAATTCTTAACAGTTCAATGGGAAATTTAAAATAATTTCTTTGTAAAAAAAAAAAAAAAAAAAAAAAAAATCATTTTTTAGCATTAGAAGCTTTTTATTGTTGAGCCCCAAATAAGCATAAAATAAAAAATTATTCTGGCAAAGACACGCTGTAAAGAAATGAAAGTTTTAGCGGTAAGAAAATTTTAGAGAAAAATATAGATACTTCTCTTTTGCAAAAGATGAAAATTTTTAATTAATCAAAATATTTTAAAAAGCTTTCAAGACCTTTGAAATTTATGGCTTATCGAATAACTATACAAAAACTAATAACGAAAAAAGTATAGGTCACGAATGCTTTTTGAAATATTTTTATTAATTAAAAAATTTTAACTCTTGCAAGGCTTATAGAATAACTATACAAAAACTAATAACTAAAGAATATAGGTCGCGAATGCTAATTATGTGCAAAAAAGTAACACATCTGCCTTCGAGGATCGAACACACGACCATCGCTTTATCAGCGTGACGCTCTAACTAAAAGTCAAAGAACAGTCAAGAAGTGTCATAGAACATGCTAGAAAAAATCTACAAAATCAAAACGAATATTGTTCTCGAATGTTTTTTAAAATATTTGAAATATTTAAAATTTTGAGCCAACAAACGACAAAAAGTTTGGTTACATTTACTTAAAAGTGGAGGCATTTTCTAGCGCGACGCGAAGACGCGATGACAAAATCCCATATCAATAAAAGCTTCTTAAAAAAGCAATTATGAGCTTATGATATGTAACGAAGCGTTTAGCGAAATTTTATTTTATTCTGTAAAGATGCAGATTTTAATATGTAAAGAATGTATTGAATGAAATTAAAAATACGCAAAAGAAATATGTTTTCTACAAATCTAGAATAATAAAATACATACATTATCCAAGATCAGTAAAAAAAAAAAAAAAAAAAAAAAAAAAAAAAAAGTCACTTTTTTTTTTTTTTTTTTTAATCTTATAGAAAAATGCATCATTGTTGTATTATTGTATAAATTTCGAATGATAGTTTAGTAAGCAGATCAAAAAATTTTTAATAAAATGCAGCATTGAATTGTCTTATATTGGTACTGGCTTAATTATTTCCACTTAAAATAAATCGATGCATAATTTATTCATTCAGGTTTCTGCTAATTATTAATGTATGCTTTTTTTTTTTTTTTTTTTTTTTTTTGAGTTTTCATTTATCCCTATCTAACATAGAAATAGCGTTTTTAAAATCAGGATATTCTACAAAATAAAAAGTTTGTATTGACAATTTTAAATTTGGATTATGCGTACATCATGTGTACACAAAAACATTTTGTGTGTTTCTGTTTTCTGTGTGACCTGAAATAAATTATTAAAGAAAAGACTGTTATTAATTAATAATAATGAAACAAAATTTTTAGATTTATCTATAAAAGATGGAATTCATATGTATTTTTCCGCATGGATTATATAGCTACAGGAAAATATATCATTAAAAAAAAGTACATGTAAGTTATTATTTTTCTTTTTGAATAAAAAAAGACGATTAGGCAAAATATAATACAGTATCCACTCAAATATTATGAATTATAGTGAAATATTTATAGTTACATACGAGAGAAATTTTATAATAAATGACGGATTAATTTTTATTTAAAAATAAATTTTAATTATTAAAAACGTAGAAAAATATTGTATATTTATTTATTTATTTATATTTTTTTTTTTTTTTTTGTAATTTAAAAATTATCATATTTAAGGATAAATAATTTATAACATCAATAAAAATTAATTATAATTTATTTTTCATTTTCTTCCATTTTTAATTTGTTATTATTTGTAGTTCTTTCAATAAATTAATATTTCTAAAAGAAAGGTAATTAAAGAAACATTTAATAACAAAATAAGTGAAGTTTGTTCCACTTCAAAAAATTGCTGAGGGCTATAGTGAAATTTTCATTTGATTTCGGTACTTCATATTTTTACGAAAATTTGTCTTTTTCTTAATCGTTTCTTTTAGTGTCATTTTTACGACAAAATAAAACATAAAAGGTTTGTGGCTTTAGGTAATTTAAACACTGTTTGAAATTAAAGCAGTAATGAATAAATTATTTTTGTTTTTCATAAAGCTTTTTCAGTGTCAAGATTATAGTAATTCATTTTTATGTTACAACTCATAATGCGCTACTTTTTACGAAAAAAAAAAAAAATCAATGGTATTCATTTGCACAGAGGTTAATTAATCTCCCTCATTAAAATAAAAATTCCGACATACGAAAAATATGCGGTTAGAAGAAAAACATCAAAAATTATAATTGCGCTTTTTATTATAGTTTCGTATAAGAAAATATTTCATTGTTGGAAATAATTTATTTTACATTTTTTTTTTTTTTTTTTTCAGCACTAATTTCTTAAGTAATTTGATTCTTTTAAATAATATTTATAATGTTATTTTATTTATTTTTTTTTATACGTATTCTGAAATTACATATTTAATATCATTAAATACTTAAATAAATAATTAATTATATTTTCTTAAGTTAGTTTAAGAAAGAAAGCGATTATATTAATTATACAGCAGCCACTATTTAAATTAATTTTATGTCATATCTAATTTGATAATTATTTAAAATTATATTTATATTTCTTATATCATTATTTTATTATATTTAAAATTAATACATTGTTTTAAATAATAGTAATTTCATAACATAATGCAAAATATCATTTCAAATTGGTAAACAAAGTAAAAATTTTCAGTTATATTCTAAAACAAGACTGCATAATTTTTAGGAAATCTTTAACATATTTTAATTATTTTCAATTAAAAGGACACTATTTTTTTTCATCTACATAAAGGATTTCGATATATATATATATACATAGTGTTTTTTTAAGATTAGAGTTGTATTATAGTATTGTATTAGTGTTGTTTAAATATCTATTACACTTCAGATCTTATAATTTTATTATTTTGTTTTATGAATACACATGAATATTTGTATATATTATCTGTATATTATAAGTCTTATATTTACTTGTTTGTATGTATAATATAAGACTTTTAAACTATGATGCTCGTTTTTACGCAAAATAAAGTGTGTAATGATATTAAGTTGCTCTAACCAAACGACAAAACAATTGCGATTTTAACCCCAAATTTGTGTTTAAATTTAATTGGAAAAAATATAGTGCATATTGATTGAAAAAGAAATAAGCCATATTTCTTTTTATACCATATTGTTTTTTTTTTTTTTTTTTTGGAGATTTTAGATAAACAGCTCAATAGAAAGAAATTAAAACTTCTTCACACACCATAAATTTTAAATCAGCACAACCGGTTTCGAAAGGACGTAGCCTTTCTTCATCAGGTGCAAACACGTGCAACTGCCTTGGAGGCAAAAGCAAGTCTGAAAGAAGGGCAAAATCCAGAGTGGAAGAGCAACACAAACAACCAATAGGAAGC
The DNA here is from genome assembly GCA_963930645.1 of Salticus scenicus. Lineage (NCBI taxonomy): Eukaryota > Metazoa > Arthropoda > Arachnida > Araneae > Salticidae > Salticus > Salticus scenicus. The sequence continues at coordinate 283,845 of CAWVNO010001443.1, forward strand.
ATCATGCAGGGCAGGACCAATCAGAGAGGAACACACGTACACACACACCACAAAAATAGACTTAGGGAAGGAGTAATCAATTATTATTTTTTTATGTTTTAATTTCAATAATATTAAACTAATAAGTAAATTTAATAAAATTTACCCATTGATTATTTTAGTTCCCCATCATACTATAGGTATGGGGAACTTAGGTAATCGCGAAAATTTTCGACCTCGGTTTTTTGACTTTTTTACACGTTTTCAGGTATGAGGAATCCGAAAATGACAAAATTTCTATGGTGTCTGTCTGTAGGGTGTCTGTTAGTCTGTTAGTCTGTTAGTGTGTAAGTCCGTTAGTTTGTTAGTCTGTGTACACGATATCTCAAGAACAAATTGTCGCAGAGAGGTCAGATCAGTTTTAAAATATTACTTTCGACACTTTCAAGAACCCTATTCATTTGCAACATTCGAATTAAAAAACTTCGTAAGTTATTAGAAATTTACGATTTTTTTAACATGGGAGAATAGGACAAAAATTCACTTAAACGTGCATTAAATGGAAACATTTTACTGTAAAAATGTCAGACCAGTTTTAAAATATCAGTTTTGATGCCGGAAGGAACATCAGTAACTATAAATATGCTACTTTGAAAATTTCGCAAATTATTGGAAATTTACGAATTTCTTAACATGACAGTATAGGGCAAAATTTCACATAAACTTCAATTTTGAGAGATATTTTCATCGTAAAGATGTCAGACTACTTTTGAAATATTATTTAGGACACTGGTATGAATATTAATGACTATGAATTTTCCAATATAAAAATTTCGTAAGTTATTTGAAATTTACGAATTTCTTAACATGGCAGCATAGAGCAAAATTTCACATAAACGTCAATCTTGAGGGATATTTTCATCGTAATGATGTCAAACCACTTTCGAAATATTATTTAGGATACTGGCATGAATATCATAGACTATTATTTTTCCAATTTAAAAAAATTCGTAAGTTATTTGGAATTTACGATTTACTTAACGTGCCAGAATAAGGTAAAATTGAGCATAGACTTTCATTTTGAGGCTCATAAATGCATTAGACAACTTCAAAATTACATTTATGATATTTGTTTGAACATGATTGAATACAAATATTCTAATAGGAAAATTTCGTAAATTATTCGTAATTTACGATTTTACCAACATAGCGAAATATTAAATTTTCCATATAAATATGAATTTTGAGGATTATTGCAATGGAAATAGTAGCATGAAAACTAAACAACGGAATTGACCCTGATAAAATAAATTAATAGATTAGAATAAGATAAATATATCGAAGTGAACGGTGGATAGCCTATTAGGCGGGGTTTTCATTCTGTCACTGTATCAAGCTTTTGTCAAATTCATTTCTTTTAACATGATTATATCTCTCAAACTAGAAATTTATGAGAACATAAATATGAAGGGGAACTGAGCAGAGTCCACCTATGCCAACTAGTTTTCAATTAGAATTATATTATTATAAATAATATTATGTTATAATCATAATGAAGGAAATTATTTAATTGAATTAAACAAATTTTTCCAGGCTGTAGACAGCCAAGTGGAATCAGATTTTTCATTGACAATTTTATCACGATTAAGGTAAATAGATAATTTTTCCAAAAAATCCAGTTCGGAAACGCGTTTGGCATGAAAGGCAATTTTGGTACTTTTAAAATTAAAACTATGATTCAATTCCCAATTGTGCTTCGCAATAGAAGATTTAGAAATTTCTTGATTAACAACATACCGAGAATGTTCACGTAAACGACATTCAATATTTCTTTTAGTTTACACCAATATAAAATAAATCACAATTATTACAAGGGACATTATAGATACCCCACTTATGAAGCTCAGGAACAGGGGATTTGGTTGAAGGGAATTGGATTCCAATTCCCTTCCACCAATTCCCTTCAACCACTCCCCTGTTCCTAAGTGGGGTATCTATAATGTCCCTTGTAATAATTGTGATTTATCTTATATTTGTTTAAACTAAAAGAAATATTGAATGTCGTTTACGTGAACATTCTCGGTATGTTGTTAATCAAGAAATTTCTAAATCTTCTATTGCGAAGCACAATTGGGAATTGAAACATAGTTTTAATTTTAAGAGTGCCAAAATTATCTTTCATGCCAAACAACGCGTTTCCGAACTGGATTTTTTTTTTTTTTTTTTTTTTTTTTTTATTTATTTATTTTTTTTTTATTTTAGCTATTTACCTTAATCATGATAAAATTGTCAATGAAAAATCTGATTCCACTTTGCTGTTTACAGCCTGGTAAAATTTGTTTAATTCAATTAAATAATTTCCTTCATTATGTTTATAACATAATATTATTTATAATAATATAATTCTAATTAATAAAAAAAAATAATTAATGGATAAATTTTATTAAATTTACTTATTAGTTTAATATTATTGAAATTAAAACATAAAAAAATAATAATTGATTACTCCTTCCCTAAGTTCCTTTTTGTGGTGTGTGTGTACGTGTGTTCCTCTCTGATTGGTCCTGCCCTGCATGATGCTTCCTTTTGGTTGTTTGTGTTGCTCCACCCCTCTGGATTTTGCCCTTCTTTCAGACTTGCTTTTGCCTCCAAAGCAGTTGCAGGTGTTTGCACCTGATGAAGAAAGGCTACGTCCTTTCGAAATCGGTTGTGCTGATTTAAAATTTATGGTATGTGAAGAAGTTTTAATTTCTTTCTATTGACAGCACGCCAGTTTTTGAATTTATTTTTGGTGAAACAGCTCAATACTACTAGCTAATAACGTATGCAAATGTAATTTTTTTAACGCTTAAATATGCACAATAAATATACTGAAATATATCTTAATAAATATACTGAAATTGCATCAGACATTTAATACTTTTTTAAATTATTCTCTGCACTATTTTGTGCCCAATGTAGAATGCCTTTCTTCCTAAAAATGGCACTGCATTGGCTTTAATACCTTGCATATTATAATCAACAAACGACATTTTTTTAAAGAAATATTTATTTATTTCACATTATATTAGTCAGATAGAAATCAATATAGATAAGAAGCCAAATTTTCATATGCTACAGGTGCATTTTTTTCCATAAGGTAGATCCAGACATGTATTTTTTTCATGGTGTATAATATGATCTTTACATAGCTGAATTTTCAGGAAAATCCACTTTTATTTTTTTCAGATAGTCGATAAAACATAAAAAGTCGAAATTGTCCATTAAATTGTGTCTATACAAGGATTGTATTAGGGTACAACTGAAATTTAAAAAAAGAGACAGAAATTATGTTCTAAAAAAATGATTGATCATACAAGTAACTTTGTGAAATTGCATCAGACATTTAATACTTTTTTAAATTATTCTCTGCACTATTTTGTGCCCAATGTAGAATTTCTTTCTTCCTAAAAATGGCACTGCATTTGCTTTAATACCTTGCATATTATAATCAACAAACGACATTTTTTAAAAGAAATATTTATTTATTTCACATTGTATTAGTCAGATAGAAATCAATATAGATAAGAAGCCAAATTTTCATATGCTACAGGTGCATTTTTTTCCATAAGGTAGATCCAGACATGTATTTTTTTCATGGTGTATAAAATGATCTTTACATAGCTGAATTTTCAGGAAAATCCACTTTTATTTTTTCAGATAGTCGATAAAACATAAAAAGTCGAAATTGTCCATTAAATTGTGTCTATACAAGGATTGTATTAGGGTACAACTGAAATTTAAAAAAAGAGGCAGAAATTATGTTCTAAAAAAATGATTGATAATACAAGTAACTTTGAATAATATTATATTATAATCCAGTTTTTTGTGGTAACAATTGTATATTTAGCTGTCATGGAATATGTTGCCAAAACAGAAAAAGGAATAGCGATAAGAGAATTATTGCACTATGAATTTTTGATGATTTTTCAAAAATAAACCAAATCAAAAGTAGATTATTTAACGCGTATATGCTTCATATAGAAATGCAGCTCTAACCCATGTCACTGTATTCAGATTGCTTAAAGAATTTCATAATGACCTACTACTCCCTTGGAGAAAGAACAAATAGGAGGATTTTGTCTCCGTAAAACCTGGACTGAGTGTCAGTTTCACGAATATAATCTGAAGACAATAACCATAACAAAACTAAATATTTAAACATTAAAACTTCTTTAAACACCATAAAATTTAATCCAGCACAACCGGTTTCGAAAGGACGAAGCCTTTCTTCTTCAGGTGCAAAAAACACGTGCTACATCCTTGGAGGCAAAAGCAAGACTAAAATCAGATAAAAAACCAGAGGGGGAGGAGCAACACAACTAACCAATAGGAAACTACCAGCAAGGCCAGTCAGAGAGGGATACAACCAAAAAACGGAAAAAAAAAAAAATAGAAAAGAAAAGAAAATGGTGAGAGAGAGAGAAGGAATAATTTTTATTTTATTATATTTATTATTTTATAATATTTTTAATTTTAGTTATTTAATTTTATTTATTTATTTATTTATTATTTATTTATTGTTAATATATTTTTGTTATTATTTATTTTTTTAATTTTTAAATAATTTTTTTTATCTGTTTTGTTTCATTTTTATTTTTATTGTTGCTTATATAATAAGAAATTATTTAATTGAACTAAACAAATTTTTCCAAGCTGTCGATAGCAATGTGGAATCAGATTTTTTATTCACAATTTTATCAAGATTAAGGTAAATAGCTAAACTTTCCAAAAAAGTCCAGTTCAGCAACACGTTTGGCATAAAAGATAATTTTGGCTCACTGAAAATTAAAACTATGATCAAATTCCCAACTATGCTTCGCGATAGAAGATTTAGATATTTCTTGATTAATAACATACCGAGAATATTCTTGTAAACGACTTTCAAGATTTCTTTTTGTTTGACCAATGTAAGATAAATCGCAATTATTTCAAGGGATATTTTAAATACCCCACTTTCAAAGTTAACCATAAACACAACAAATTATACGGAAATGTATTAACATTCGATTTGCGGATATACATACATTTTTCACGAAGAACGGCATACGAAAAGAAAATGATTGCCTATTGCTACACCATAAATTGAAATACCCAAAAGGAATAAATAATTTCAATGATAAGCAGTAATTGAATGTAAACTATGAGACTTTAAATATGACTCTAAAACAACAATTGTATTGTAAAAAGACAACGAGTGATGAAAATGTGATTTATGTCATTCTCTTCAATAAGTCTAGACTAGCTAGAGCTATGAAGCTGGTGGGAAAAAGAAAATATTGCAGAAAACTGATGATATGCTTCAAAAGGTGAGTGTTAAGGACACAAATGATTCACCAAAATAAATTATCTTTTCATCTAGTTAAATTGAGATTTGGATTATTTGAAGAAAAATATATTTAAGTGGTAGACTATTAAGAAATTGGTGTTAGTTTGTAACAAATCTTGTTACTGAAGTAAATGCAACCTCCCGATGGTTTAATCTTTTATCATGATTTGGTAATTATATGTTGGTCCAAATATTAACATTATATTTAAAATAAGCTAGTAAATAAATAAATAAAAATTCAAAATTCGTCCGAGTCGGGGATCGAACTGTAGACCATTTTTCTCAAGTCAAACATCTCCTTTCACTGTGACACGCTTTCTTACCTGCTAATTCTGTTTCGTTGATTTTTTATAAAAGGGGCTAATTTTTCTAGTGTCTTAACTTGTCTCATTGGTGAGTGTCTGCGCGAAGTTTGAATTTTATCCTATGATTTCGACCACAGTCTTTAATTAAAGCTTGGTTTGGTTTCAATAGGAATTTTACTGATTCATACTTCCCTTGTAAGTGGATATATCATAGCTCCAAATTTTGGCGTAACTTAAATTCAATCGCAAAAAGTAGAAAACTTAAACATTACGCTCAGCCATATTGCGGTATTGCTTATAATTTTACTCCATATAATGATTCAAGTTTGAACTGACATTTTTAACAGTGTAGGTGTTAGAGGGATCTTAATCTATTATTCCTTCTGTATGTTGTAATTTTTGGCTATTATTTTTACTGAAAGAAAAATGTATGTGGTTGATATTTTCATTCAGAAGGTATAATGTATGAAGCTATATAAGAATATATATATATGCAAAATAATTAAAGCCAGATGAAAAATTAATCCCAAAACAGATTGGGGCCTTCATCAGGGGAGTTCCCACATGTAGGGAAAGGAATATGAGAAGTATCTGACGAAACGCTGGTAATTTAACCAAGAAACACGTTTCTAGCCCCAAACTTCTCACAGATGGAAGCAAGACCATATAGCAAACGAATTTTAATTAATACAAATCATACAAAGCAATTAAATTCAGAAATCAAGAAGAGAATATAATACATCAATATAAAATACAAGAATATAAATAATACAAGAATATATAAATTTATACGTGGACAAACTCGAATAGTCATTAGAATATGGAAAATTGAAAACCATCCCCCATTACAGACATAGAACCCGCTTCAGCTAGTAGAAAGTTTACAACCCCTTAATGTCACCCATAATGGAACAACCAACCTTAAGTAGGCAATCCTACTTAAGGTATGTAATAAATTTAACTTTTACTACTAAGCCGTATCTGAAATTTTAGAATGTACAGTCGGCTGCAAAATTATTCGAGCTCTAGCAATAATCCCTGTCTAAAAAAAGTACACTTAATACTGCTTTGCTAAATAAATCCTTATCGAGTCATGTTCTTAGTCAGTCTAAGAACATGATTCGAGAAGGATTTATTAGCCAAAACAGTCTTAAGTGTACTTTTTTAATATAGGAATTATTGGCTAGTGCTCGAAAAATTATGCTGCCGACTGTACCTTCTATAAACTTCAATTAATAAAAAATATTCTTATCGAGAATTAATTATTTAAAACTATATGAAACAAAAATCTACTCTGTTAGAATCTGCCTAACACTAAAAGTATTTTTGAAGAAATAACTTTTTTTTTCTCAATTTTATATTTCCACTTTATAAAAAATGTATGCATATCGAAATAAACTTGGATTTTTAAGCAAATTTACCGTTTCTAAAATGAAATTACTACAGCCTTCAATGGCTACAATTAACCATATAAAAATAAATCATTCCTGTCATGTCTAACGAAAAGAGCATTTATTTAAATTTCCCTAAAATGATGAAAAAATCCTGTAGAACTACACATGATTTATTCAGGTTAAGAAATTTAAAATATTGGACAGCTAGACGAAATTTTAGTAATAACTGTCATAACCTCAAAACTTCTTTAGCCTACGCTTTTTCGTAACATGAATTTATGATCTCCTTATTTATTCTTAGAATTCTTCAAATTTTAACAAGATTAAACGTGTGTTTTATTTCTTTATCTTTTTTGTTTCTTTATACACACACACACACACACATATATATATTCAAAATAGGTGTATATACAGGTGTGGCAAAGATAGAAAATTTGAAGATAGAAAATTTGAAGCTTTGATTAATATGCATACTTAACTTTTAATGTTATAAAATATCATTCCTTCACATGCAAACATCACTTTCTTGTGAATACAAAACATACATAAGTATATTTTTCACTGTAGGGCTTAACTTGTCTTGGATGATATTGGTCATTAAAATCATCCGTATAAAGTGTTATTTGCGTGCATAAAATTGCTATTATTATTATTATTATCATTATTTTGCTTTCGTGCTTAAGTTTACATCCCTGAAAAAAAAGATATTTTTGCAATTGAATTCATAAATTCTCTCATTAAGATTTAAGATGTTTCAAATAGCAACAATAATATAGTACAGCAAGACGCTGTACATATGTGCAAAATATATGTACTAACCTGACTGTAAATCAGTTACTTCCTAAAAATATAATAATGGGAATTTTTATATTTCAAATATTCAGTTTAAGATGATATATTTTTTATTTCATTTATAATTAAGTAAGTGAGGTGTTAAAAATATTAGTTTTTTTTATTTATTTATTTTTATTATTTTATTTATTTTTATTATTTTATTTATTTATTTATTTTTATTATTTTATTTATTTTTATTATTTTATTTATTTATTTATTTTTATTATTTTATTTATTTATTTATTTATTTATTCGAATGAATCATGTTTTTTTTTCTCTCTTCTTTCAGGTTATAATAAAAAATGAACGTTGAAAAAATAAGAAGAGAGAGAGAGAGAGAGAGAGAGAGAGAAACTGCAAAATGACTCTATAAAAATTTTAAATAAAAATAATAGCAAATATGAAATATTTAAAAATATGTCATACAATGTCCTGATAAAGTCTGTTTTTAGAAAGTATCAATTATAAGGACAAAAGGTAATGATAGCAGAAATGTTAAAAAAAAAAAAAAAAAAAAAGAAAGAAAAGAAGGGAAAGAAAAGAAGGGAAAACAATTAAATAATTTAGAAATCAAAACTTTACAGTTAACAGTATAGCATAATTTCTATTTATATTAAGTTGGACAAATAGTTCCTTTTGTACTATCATGCTTAAAAAATTTTAAACATTTGACCTGATTTTTTTTTCGTTCATTACTGCTATGAAAATTGTCTATTTACAGAAATATGTATAATATAAGACATAAATTCCTGCCGATTAGTACGCATTGCATATTTGTGGAATAACTTGGAAATGAAATAGACAAGATATGTTCCCCATCCGTCTCCTTCCTTTTTTCTGGCGAGCTGTAAATGATTTGTACACAAAATCATTACCTGTGATCATGTTTTCTACATAATCTTAATATAAATAACAGTCATGGTATGAATGTATGTGTGTGCGTATTTCATACAAGAAATAGTTGAAATACTGTTGGTATTTAAAATATCTAGAGCATGCACAAGGGAAAGAAGGGATGGGGGTGGGGTCCTTCTAAAAGTTACATTTTAAAATTATATTATTGTATAATTGTAGCTAGAAATTTCAAATTTGATAATTAGGTTACTTCTAATATACACATTCTCCCTTAGTAGATATTTATAAAAATTCGAAGTTAAACAAGGGTGAAATAACTCAAATAACGTTCTAAAATTGTGCTTTCGTTAAAATTTCGTGCGTGCGATTAGAACATTTTACTGTGAATACATAAAACTTACTTAATATATTAACGTAATTAAAATAACAATAAGAAAAAATTTTATATATAACTTGTAAGAATGACATCATTTTTACAGAACCACCCAAATGAAGTACTATCGTCTTTGAAAATGAAGTAATTTCATAAAATTCATTCGGAAGAAAAAATGCATTCTAATAGGGAAAAAAAGATAAACTTTAAATTGATTTTATGGTAATTTTATTTACAAGCGAATGAATGAGTCATACGAAATAGTAATCTTATCGCTCCCCTCTACCTATCGTCTCCGAAAGCCGAAGCCAATGTTATTCTATGGGAAATATTGCCCCATTATAATTTATTAACTAATATGTTCCGTTTTCACTTCCCAAAAATTCACAGCTATTGAACAATTTCTAAAAATTGATTTTTTTTTTTTTTTTTAAGCTCAAAAATGAAAACTTTCATATTATAAAAATTCGCATTTTACAACCTCAAAATAAAATATTAAAAATTTTAAAAAATGATAATTTTTAGAAAGCGATAAATTGTTTAATAGTTCTGAAGTTTCTGAATGTGAAAACGGAATTTAAAAATATATATTAGTTAATAAGTTATAATGGGACGAAATTTTCCATAGAATAATATTAGCTCTGGATTCTGGGGACGATAAGTGAAGATGCCTCTTATGCAAATAGAGGTTCGACCCATTTTTCGCACGAAGAAAACTTAATTAACTTATTGACTTATTAACAAGAGATTCTTTATTGTGATTTCTGATGAAGATGCAGCTTTGTTCAAATCTGTTTTTTTTTTTTTTTTTTTTTTTTTTTTTTTTCCTAAATTTTAGATTTTTATTTGAAACCATTGCCGTTTTCCCATGCAAAGAACGAGTAGAAATGCTAGACACACCTGTCACATCTTTAAATGACAAATTTCGTAAGATTCTAATCTTTTATTGTAATTAGGGTCTTACAAGAAACCTTTTGCTAAATTTGAAGCTTTTATTCAAAATCACTGGAATTTTCGACGCGCGAATAACGGGTAGAAATGCTAGACAACTGCTAGACTCATATACATCTAAATGTTAAAATCTGTGTCATTGTTATATTTTACCTTAAATAGGGCCTATTAGGTGAAATATTTCTAAATTACGCTCTTCTAAAGAAAACAACTGCTATTTTTCTCATGCGAAAAACGGGTAGATATGCAGGACACTCCTCTCTTACCACGTTAAGTGTCACATTTTGAATGATTCTTTTATTTTACCTTAATTAAAGCCTAAGAGATTTTTTTCTTTTTTCTACAGGAAGCCACTGCCACTTTTCCCGTAGAAAAAACGGGTAAAAATGCTAGACACCCCTTTCACACTCTTAAGTGTTAAATTTAGTAAAGTTTTATTCGTTTACTTTATAATTAAGCCCCCCCCCCAAAAAAAAAAAAAAAAAAAAAAAAAAAAAAACATCTTGCTAAATTTGAATTATTCTTTGGTAACCAAAACGATTTATCACGTGCGAAGAATGGGTACAGCTGTTAACCCCCCCCCCCATTCATTTTCCCTCACAACGACTACATTTCAGAAAATTCTAATTTTTTACTTTAACCCGAGAGTAAAAGCGTCATTTTTTATAACGCTAGTAGTCGTGTGTCGGTCTTTTTGCCGCCGCTGTTTAGTGTTGGGGGAAAGCGGAAAGAAAATCAGTAGAGAAAGTTGAAGTGCCTTTAATCCACACGAAGTTTTTCCCGCAAAACTCTAACCTGTCTGAAAAACCGGTAATAGGGAGAAAAAGGAATCAACGTTAGTGTACGCGTCGCGGTCAAATCGACCGATTTGAGAAGTAAAATGTTTTTAACTGCTCAAAAAATTGCAGGAATGTCTCGAAAACATAGTATGTTAGAGGACATCCACCCAAGGTCAGGTACACAGAGTTTCCACACTTTATTTTAAAGGGATGATCTGGAGGAGGAATTTATAAGCGATGGATGGCAAAAAGACCCTTATGCGACTACTAACGGGTTAATTAGGGATTAAAAGAAGACATTTTGCTAAACTGCAAGCTTCTAATGGAAAATACTGCAGAGATAGATTCGAAAAATTTAAAAACTTCGACTTCCCCTTTAAACCCTTTAATGGTTAAATTTCGTTAAATACGTTTACAATAAATCCGTTTACCTAACGTCATCAAAAGAACCAACTGTCCTGATTTTATCTTTGCGATTTGGACACCACGTTGATAGATGAATGATCAAATTAGTGACATTTTACCATTATAGACAGACATAAGAGAAGGCCTTCTCATGGTACATATATATATATATATATATATATATATATATATAACAAATGAAAATTCTTTTCTTAGAACAAAAGATTTTCTCTTTTAAGTGTGTTGCCATACAAAAGTTACTTTTTACAAGTGATTATTATTGTTATTTATTTATTTGTATATATATTTTTACAATTAAATTTGTAACAAACGATAACTGTTTAATTTATTTTCAGCTTATTAATAAGCATATCATTTAAAATATATGTATATATATTGTTATTAAATAGATTCATTTACAAAAAATGACCAGAGAAACAGACAAAGCAACCAAGTCTGAAATAAATTTTTAAAGACAACATAGTTATTCTTTGTTAACATTATCATCTTTAAAAATATTAATTCATATGCGTTCTTTCACGTGAATTAAATTCATACAAGCAATATATAATTTAAAAATTATTATTAAAATATTCTTTCGGTCTTTGATTTTTTTTTTCTTTTAATGAATTCTTTCAAATTTTTATTGATTAAAGCACTACATAAAGTAAGACAACATTAATAAGAATTTTTTGAATTCTAATGAAATACTTTCTAGAAAAATAAGTAGGGAATTAAATAATAAGTTTGTTATTAAGTTTAGTTTAAAGATAAAATAAATTATTAAAACTGAGGACAAGTTTGCATAATTTCTTTTAAATTTTCATTATTTATAATCCTTCGTATTTGAGGATAAATATTTTATGCCATCTGCTAGCAGGCTTTGCCCGCTTCGCTGGGCACTATTTAAATGACTTGTCAAAAAAGTCGAAAATTCTGCAGAAAACGAAAATGCGTGTTTGGAAATATCCTAAAAAAGACACATGGCTGTGTTCAATATTTCGTATCATTTTTAGTAGAGTTCTACTCAAAAATCCGGAATTTCTGAAATTTCCTTCCAAAAAACGATTTCCCTCCTCCCCCTCCTTCCTGTAAAAATCAAGAATTCCAAAATTGAACGTAATGTTTTATTTATACCCAAGTCTAGTCCATAGACCTATTATAATAGTGGAAGGGACAATGGCAACCTTTCTTAGTGCCAAAGATAACTCATGAAAAGGTCATGCGAATGTTGATCTACAGGAAGCCAAACTGGTCAACATTGAGATTTACTCACCATGCTCAAAAGTCTGCTTTTTATTAAGCAGACGATATTTTCCTTTTTTCTTTGAAAATCCTTTTTAAAATTTTTATTTAACTTTAAAAGTTAGATTGTTTTGAATATAAAAAGAATTTTACAGCAAGAAATATCAATTAGATGTTCTTTAAAAACCCTAGAAGTTATGTAAAATAAGGATTTTATTTCACAGGTAAGATTCTTTTTAATATTTTAATATTTCGTTCTTTTTAAGTAATTATTTTTATAAAATGCTTATAATTGCTATACTTATTTATCTAAATTGAATTACTTTAACTATATTATATCTTATACTATTTCAAGAATGTCCCTAATTATTTATGAAAGTTAAAACGAGTATAGACAAACCAAAGTTATAAAAACTTTTGAGCTTTGTTAGATGTTAATAACAAGGTAAAAATAAATTTCAGCAGCTGTAATATTTTACGCTAGTTTTACTTGTTGTGTCTTTTAATAATAATAATAATAATAATAATAATAATAATAATATATATATATATATATATATATGTATATATATATATATATATATATATATATATATATATATATATTAATATTCAAAACCAAAAATTGCCAATAACGCGATAAATGCCAAAAAAAGGTAACCTTCTTCAAAATTCACATGGTTTCATCTTTGCACCTTTTCTTATATTCCCTTAATAATGGAATGCTCCGTCCACTCTTATAATAGGTCTACAGTTTAGTCTGCTCACGTAGAATTCCTTCACCTTTAAGTAATTTGGGGCTGAGTTATACTTACAAACTTTTTTTGACTTCCTGTCGACAGAGGAAAAGCTTGAGGGGGGGGGAGATATCAATAAAACATGTTACTTTTGGGGTTGGATACATATAAACAATCCAAGAATCAAGCTTCGAGACCACAGCTCTCATCCCGACCCACCCCCCCCCCTCGCCTTTCGTCAAAAAAAAAAAAAAAAAAAGGCAGTTCGCAAAAAATTAAAAAAAAGAGTTTTGGAAATATTCTAAAGAAAACGCACGGCTGTTTTCAACATCTTTTTTCCATTTTGTGTAGAATTATACTCAAAAATATGGAATTTACAAAAAATGATTTTTCTTTTCCTCCCCTTAAAAATAAAAATTTCCTAAATCACAGATAATGTTTTATTTGTACTCATGTGTAGTCTCCTCAAAAGCAATTTCTTCACTGTGAAGTAATTTAGAGCAGAGTAATGCTTTCAAAGTTGTTTCCACCTTCTGTTCCCCCAGGGTGAACGGGGGAAATTTTGATAAATTCCGTTACTTTAGGTGTCAGGTACGCAAAAACAATTCAAGCACCAGAATTCGTGTCCGCAGCTCACATAGATATCTCAGGACAGATTAAGTACTAAAAGGATGTCCAGATTTTGTCCCTCGTAACTTCCTCCCCCCCCCCCAAATATATATATATATATATATTGCAAATAACAAAAAACAAAAATTTGTTTTTGAAAATATCGTAAGGAAGTTGTATAGCTTTTTTCAACATCTTTGTTCCATATCTTATAGAGTTCTACTCAAAAATCTGGAATAAGCGAAATTTCCCCCCAAATATCGTTTTCCCCCCCCTCCCTCCCCTTAATAATCGAAAATTCCTATATAACATATAAGACTTTATTTGTATTTATGCGCAGTCTCTCCGTGTGCAAATTCTTTACTTCAAAGTAATTCGGAGTCGAGTTATGCTTACAAACGTGTTTTTAACTCCCCCCACCCCCAGGAGAAGCACTAATCGGAATTTCGAAAAACTTGAAAGATATAATTTTAAGTTTTTTAAAGATTTAAATTCCTGCCAAGTGCTGATGAATTCTGTCTAACCGTTCTCACGTGATACCTGGGCAAATATAAATGTTACAGACACACAGACACGATACCACACACACGCAGACAAAATTTCTGAAGTCATTTTTGACTTTTATGGTGTCTGAAAAGTAAAGATGACGCTTTTTTTTTTTTTTTAGTCTGACAAATTTACAGACAAAAGTCTGATTTTATTAATACAATTAAAAATTGAATATATAATTTATTTTTCATTTTCTTACATTTTTTATTTGTTACTCTTTTGAAGTTGTTTTAGGAATTTAAAACTTCAAAAATAAAGGTAATTAAGGAAATATTAGATTTAAAAAAAAAAAAAAAAATCCATACTACATCAAACAAAATTGCTGCAAGCAAAGAGAAAACATTAATTTGATTTCAAACTTCAAATTTGACAGAAAATACATTTTTTCCTTAATCATTTCTTTTAGTTATCTTACCGTTATATTGTGATCTTCCCGACAAAAGAAAAAACATAAAATGTGTGGCTATAGGTAATTTAAGTGGTATTTGAAATTAAAGCAGTACTGAATAAAATGTCTCTGTTTTTATAATGGCTTTCCAAAATAAAAATTGCCCTATTTTATTTTAATATCACTGTTTATTATGTGGTACTTTTTCTTACAAATAAAAAAATAAATAAATAAATAAAAATAAATCAAAGGTATTCGTTTCGCTAGAGGCCGATTAATCTCGTTCTTTTAATTAAAAATTTTGGCATACAAAAAATATGCGGTCAGAAAAAAAAAAAAAAAAAAAAAAGTTAAAAATTATAAATGTGCTTTTTATTAAAGTTTCGTATAATTAAATATTTTATTCTTGGAAACAATTAAATTTATATTTTTTTTTTTCATATTTCTTACTGTAGTAATTTATTAAGTAAATTAATAATTTTAAATAATAATGTAAATATTATACATTTTTTTTTTTACATACATACTCTGAAAGTACATTTAATCTTTATTCTTAAAAATCAATTAATTAATTATTCTTATGCCGTTTAAGAAAAGTAATAATTCTATTAATTACACAAAAAACAACTATTTATATTATTTTTATATCATATTTAGTTTGGTAATTATTTTAAAAAAGTGTTTTTTATTATTAATTATTATATATTATTTTGTTCTGCTTAAAATTGTTTCATTATAATAATTAAATATATACACTTTCTTTATAAGATAATACAAAGATGTTTTCAAACTGGAGTATAAAGTGTAATTTTCTATTAGTAATTATATTTTAGGAAATAAATGTGAATATGTTTATTAAATTCTATAATACATTTGAATTATATTTTAGTTAGAAATATAATTATAGTATTATATATATATAATCTTTTAGATAAAAAGATAATTTTCCAAATTATAATCCTTCAAATTCGAACTTCTTAAAAGATTATATTTTAGGTAGTTTATTTAAATCGTACATCGTATAAATTAATAAGAGTACAATTATCATGAAAAAAAAAATGAATAAACAAATAAATAATAATCGTTGAGAAAGTATATGTTATTCTTATGCCTTTTTTTTTTTTTTTTTTTTTTTGCCATTATACATTTATTAGTATATTATATATTCTTAAATTTACTTGTTCTATATATAACTTAAGGATTTTTAGCTGTGGTGTTTGCTTTTATTTACGTCGGTAATGTGTATGTATGTATATATATATATATATATATATATATATAATCTAATTATTTTGCATAAGAAAAAATAATGTTTTTATAATATCAATCATATTTTAAAGAATCGCTTTAGAAATATCAGTAATTTTCAGAAAATACTTTTTATGCACAGGCCATCATTTAATCTGCGTTTTTTATTGTAGTTAAATTTGATTAATCATGTGTCTAGTTTGTGGAGCTGTTTAGAAAAAAAAAAAAAAAGAGCTACGATAAACAAATAAATACCGAACAGTGAAACTACAGAATTGCGACAGGTCTTACTACTCCGATTCAAAAAATTAGAATAATGAAAAGAAATATGGTCAAGGGAAATGAAAATCGAATTTATCAAATAAATAATCAACAATATCAAATATAAAGTACTATAATATGAATCTGCATATTTTGCAGATTATAAAAATGTAAACACATTACAATGAAATAGAAAATATATTTAAATCAGCTAACAACAAAAAATTCAAAATATTAGAATACTTTCTAACATGGTTCAAAAAATTAGAATAATGAAAATATATTGAACATAATTTAAACTCTAAGTATTTTTACTTGCTAATCAGTACTTTGTTGCATCACCCTTAGCTTTAATGACAGCTCTTAAACGTTTTGGCATGTTTTTAACTAAAGGTTCACAATCTTTTTTACCCAAATTCGCCCATATGCTCTTTATACTAGAAATAAGTTCTTTTTTGTCTCTAGGCGCAACTTCTTGAAGTCGTTTCTTCATAATTCCCCACAAATTCTCGATAGGATTTAGATCGGGTGAGTTTGCAGGCCAAGGGAGTACAGGTATGTCCTTCTCTTCGAGCCATTTAGTTGTTGATTTGGAAGTGTGGGGAGAAGCTGAATCTTGCTGAAACAAGAAATCGTCATCACATAAATCCTCAGCTGAAGGAATCATGAAATGTTCAAGAATTTCTTGATAGACTTCTGAATTGACTATTGTGGAAACAATACACAACCTGCCTGGGCCTTCAGCAGTCATGCAGCCCCATACCATAACAGAGGTCGCAAATTTAAACGAACGTTTTAAACATTCTTTCTTATAAGCTTCATGTTTGAGTCTCCAGACACGTATACCTTGATTTCCGTGAGACACACAAAACACACTTTCATCGCTGAAAAGTATCTTTTGTGTGATCCCAAAATAGCCTTTGTTTACACCATTTAACTCTAGCAGCCCTTTGCTTAGATGATAAGAATGGCTTTATCTTAGGCACACGTGATCTAAAACCTAATTTGCGAAGTCGTCGTAGTGTTGTAGATTTGGAGACATTTATACCCATTTCTTTCCATTTTCTATGCACATATCTCACACTCCGAAAACGATGTTTCTTCACAATCTTTTTCAATAGCCTTTCATCTCTTCTTGAAGTTACTGGCTTTCGACCACTTTTAAAGTGTTTATTTTGAAAACACTTATTATTAGAATATTCTCTCAAAACTCTACTCACACTTGCTTGAGAGCATTTCACTTCTTTTGCTATAAAAAGTTGTGTTTTTCCTATTTCGTGCAAGTACACAATACGATATTTCACAGCCTCAGATAAATCGCTCTTTCGTCCCATATTAAGCAAATACTACGCTACAATCAAACGCCAAACGACTTTTCATTTTCAACGGAGCACATTTTATAGTCCCACAGATGTTAATCCCGCAGCCGTTCTCTCAACTTATAAGAAAAATTTGAATATTCTAATTTTTGAACCATGCTATCGAGGTATTCTATTTCTTTGAATTATTCTAATATTTTTTAAATAGTTAATTATTAATATATCAGATAAAAATAAATATTTATGTTATATTTATAAATGCTCTGAAGATAATTAGATACTTTTAATATAATTTTTCCTGGACGCAGTATGCAAATTGACGCGTTAGCAACATCAAACTCGTTCTTTTTTACATTATTCTAATTTTTTGAATCGGAGTAATACTCCCTTGGCCTGCAAACTCACCCGATCTAAATCCTATCGAGAATTTGTGGGGAATTGTGAAGAAACGACTTCAAGAAGTTGCGCCTACAGACAAAAAATAACTTATTTCTAGTATAAAGAGCATATGGGCGAATTTGGATAAAAAAGATTGTGAACCTTTAGTTAAAAACATGCCAAAACGTTTAAGAGCTGTCATGGGTGATGCAACAAAGTACTGATTAGCAAGTAAAAATACTTAGAGTTTAAATTATGTTCAATATATTTTCATTATTCTAATTTTTTGAACCATGTTAGAAAGTATTCTAATATTTTGAATTTTTTGTTGTTAGCTGATTTAAATATATTTTCTATTTCATTGTAATGTGTTTACATTTTTAAAATCTGCAAAATATGCAGATTCATATTATAGTACTTTATATTTGATATTGTTGATTATTTATTTGATAAATTCGATTTTCATTTCCCTTGACCATATTTCTTTTCATTATTCTAATTTTTTGAATCGGAGTAGTAAATATAAATGATTTTTCCAATGCTTGTTAAAAATTTGGAAAGATGAAGTGGGAATGCAGGACATATGTAAAAAGAGCTGTAATGATTATTCAAATTTATTTCATAAAGTTTTTACTTTCGTGGAATTTGTTGGTAAGTTAAGGAAAATTGATAGATGTTTCTTATAGATAAGTCCATTTTGTATATCATCAGTGTGTTCTTTTAAAAATGGCTGAATGAATTTTCTTTAAACTCGCCATATTAAATCCCTTTTAAATATCATTCGTATTTAATTGTTAGTTTCCGGTAAGACCATGATTTTGCCAATCATGAGTAGAAATCGTCTTTGGGACCAAAAATGAGTATTTCAAAAGCAGCTCTGTAAGGAAATTTCTTGCATATGGGAGAATTGTCCGTAATGACCACAGGTAACGTTCAAAAATATCCGTGTACATGACCATTCACCATGTTAAATAAAAATATTTTATTTGAAGATTTAAAGAATCAATGTCAATGGGAATAGACGCAGACAAGTCACAATGCTTTTCATATAAACCTAATTTTACATACATAGTGGTTAGGTAATTTGGGTGAGAGAGAGAGCTTTCGAGATTACGTATTAGTGCTGCAGGAGATTAGGAGCGAAGTAAGTATGTTCTCACCCTGACAAGCAACATACAACTGTGGAATGACGCCAAGTTTTTCGACAATAGCGCCAAATTCATATCCAAACACATTTCATTGTCTCTGGAATAAAATAGTATAAATATTTTGTATTTAGACATTCCGTTATAAACAACAAAGGCAACCCCTTATGCCAACTCTTGCGCCATATATTTCTCGTCTGCTTCCAAATAGGCATAAAGTCTACATCCTGTCATTAAGAATATATAAATTATACGTAACGTTCAAAAATATCCGTGTACAATGACCATTCACCATGTTAAATAAAAATATTTTATTTGAAGATTTAAAGAATCAATGTCAATGGGAATAGACGCAGACAAGTCACAATGCTTTTCATATAAACCTAATTTTACATACATAGTGGTTAGGTAATTTGGGTGAGAGAGAGAGCTTTCGAGATTACGTATTAGTGCTGCAGGAGATTAGGAGCGAAGTAAGTATGTTCTCACCCTGACAAGCAACATACAACTGTGGAATGACGCCAAGTTTTTCGACAATAGCGCCAAATTCATATCCAAACACATTTCATTGTCTCTGGAATAAAATAGTATAAATATTTTGTATTTAGACATTCTGTTATAAACAACAAAGGCAACCCCTTATGCCAACTCTTGCGCCATATATATCTCGTCTGCTTCCAAATAGGCATAAAGTCTACATCCTGTCATTAAGAATATATAAATTATACTTTAATGATATTTTCATGGACATTCATTGTTCAATTTAGCTATAAAAAAAAAAACTTACGCAATTTAAAGAATGAATTGTAATTTATGCATACGAAACGATTAAAACATAAAAATAATATTTTTATTTTATTTTATAAAACGATTTAGCTTTAGAAGAATAGAATACAGAAAAAGCGTTATTAAAAAAAAAAAAAAAAAAAAAAAAAAAAAAGTATTTAGATTACTAGGGATAAATTATTAATTTTAAAGAATATGTTTTTATTCTCAACAGATTTATTTATTAAATTAGCAGATAAAATGTTATAAAAATTAAGATATTTTTTTATAGAAAGATAAATGTGATTAAATATAAAGGATAATTTAGGATTTCGTTAATATATATTACTATAAATTTCATTTATCGAAAACATAATAGTTAATTATTAAATTTATTTGAAAGTATAAATAAAACCAAAATATGTGAAGAAACACCTTCGCAGGTTCTGATTATTTTCATGAAATTTCCTATAGAAACCCCTTTTCAGATGTCTTTTAACATGCATTAATTGGTTACTACAGGAAAAATTACTGGTGTCTTGATTAGGTAAGCCAATTATAGGTATCGGAAATGTGTATTTCCATAAGACGGCTCTAACGATGTTTTTACTTAAATCGCTAAACAAATTCTTTTTTATATTTGTTCAAGACGTATTTATCAGATTAATATTGCAAAAAATGAAATAAAATAAAATAAAAACTGATACGCATCTAATATTTTAAATCATATTTCTGTCTTCTGATAACGCTATTTATAAAAGTATTATATAATATGTGCAGTAATGGGTAATGAAATTCATGTTCGTGCTTGACACACCAAAGTTTTAATTTATTTTTTTCCATAGTATTGTATTTAATTGTAGCACTTTTAAATTGTAAAGACTTTTTAGTCTCCAAGTTTGGTTTTTAGCCTTTTTTTTTTGAAAATTGAAATTATCCAATAAATTTTCATAGTTCAAAAATTTGTTTAGGTTTTTTTTTTTTTTTAAGGCAATCACGTATTTATTATTTATTTTAAATCGGTGTAATTGATTAAAAAATAAATAAATAAAAATTTCTATGATTTCAAAAAAAGGTTTTCTTTTTTTAACAAAAGAAGCTATATAAAGGAAGAAGGTGAATAAGTAATAATGTAACGCTCTAAGTTCAATCCCTCACGAATATATTAAATATCCTATCGATATTGAGCCATCTTCCATATCTTTTAAAATAATATAGACGGCGCTGCCGCCATTCTTGGAAAAATATCTTTAGATATATTGCCAATCCATAAAGTGAAGTGAAAACTTTTTTTTTTTTTTTTTTTTTTTTTTTTTTTTTTTTTGAGAAGTCAGTCAGAAGTTAAAAGTTCTTGCTAAAAGATGTAGCTGTTTTCGTAATAATTGCCGGTGCCCATGGGCCATAGGCAGTGTCCTGTATGGAGTTATAGTGGTCTTATTTAACCTAGATTCAACTGTTCGGTTTACGATATATATATTTAAATAAGTACTCGTATATCTGTATGTAGTTTAGTGAATTGTTATTAAAGTTTTTGTATCGAGCCAGTTTTAATTATTTCGTCTAGCTGGGTCCTGTTACCTTCTATAAAAATGGCGCTCAACGTGGGGCGCCATTATAATAGAATTCCATCTATGAAGAAAATTCAATTCTATATTTAAAAATAAAAATTTAGAATGATAATTAAAAAATATATTATTGATATTAGTACTTTATATATCTGAGCTTAGAGATATAAAGTATTAATATCAATAATATATTTTTAATTATCATTCTAAAATTTTATTTTAAATATTGAATTTAATTTTCTTCATATATGGAATTCTATTATAATACCATTTCTATTTGAACTTATCATAATACGCTGATTTATTTTGAATCATTGTGGATTCTACTGTCGCAAACTTTCAGGTGTATTTAACGAGTTTTTGTGTTTTATGTTACAAACAATACAGTTTACACGGAAAATGTTTACCTATTAATTAATTAATTAATTTTAAGTTATTATTGACAGTACTGAAATAACAATCATTTTTCAAATTTTATACAAAAATCGCAAATAATTAGGGATAATTGGTATTTCATATTACCCAAATCGCCATCTTGGAGGATAATTCAACTTAAACTTCCTGTTGGTAGAAATAAGTTCATGGCAATCATACAATTGACTAAACCCACCTTCCAGAAATGACATTTATGTAATTGTGGAATTGAGTCAAATTGCTTAAAATTACTAAGAAGAAAAAGAATGTCATCATCTGTGCTTAAAAAATTTTATTTGTATAAAAAAAAAAAAAAAAAAAAGCCTGTTTTTACATGCAGGTCAAAAGATAGTGGAAATCTAATCCGAACCGACCCGATACCGGACACTATATCACCTGCTTCAATGCAAGATCCCGCCTGATAATTTGTTTAAAAGACATAGAGCAACAAATCCCAAGCAAATGACCTCGTATATCCAATGCTGATGCATTTAATAGAAGTTATGGTCAGCCTTGATCATTTTACAGTATATTCATATCCTTGTATTGCCTTAGAAAAGTAATCGAAAATTTAACTACTTCACGGTTATATCTTTTTTTTATATCATGCAAGTATGTTGTGGATATTTTGTCCCATACTTGAAGTTGAATAATGAATCGAACAAATATAAATGTTAACACCAATTTCTTCATTTTTGTTTAAATGAAATATATTCAATTCTGTTAATAGAATAACCTTTTGCATTTTTATATTAAACGCAACAATGTATTTTCCATTTTATTAGTAGAAAATTTTCTATAAATTGCAAAATTTAAATGTAATATAAAATTCTATAAAACATTTAAAATCGTCTGTTCAGTAAAAGCATACTTATGGTAATCCAGTTTTTAGAAATTATTAAACAGTCTAGGATAATTTTGGGATAATTCGGATAATACATTACAGTATCTCTTAATTTAATTAATGCCACTTAAAATCAGATGACAGGAATTAAAAGAAATAATGAAGAGATTATATACTTTTTATGTTAATACTAATTAAGGCGCAAACGGTTAGAAAACTATAGAATTGAAATCGTTATGAAGAGTTTAATTAGAACTTGTAATTCGAATTACTAAGAAGAAAAAGAATGTCATCCTCTGTGCTGAAAAATTTTTATTTGTATTAAAAAAAAAAAAAAAAAAAAAAAAAACTTCAAAAAGCCTGTTTTTACATGCAGGTCAAAAGATAGTGGAAATCTAATCCGAACCGACCCGATACCGGACACTATATCACCTGCTTCAATGCAAGATCCCGCCTGATAATTTGTTTAAAAGACATAGAGCAACAAATCCCAAGCAAATGAGCTCGTATATCCAATGCTGAGGCAGTTAATAGAAGTTATGGTCAGCCTTGATCATTTTACAGTATATTCATATCCTTGTATTGCCTTAGAAAAGTAATCGCAAACTTAACTACTTCACGGTTATATCTTTTTTTTATATCACGCAAGTTTGTTGTGGATATTTTGTCCCATACTTGAAGTTGAATAATGAATCGAACAAATATAAATGTTAACACCAATTTCTTAATTTTTGTTTAAATAAAATATATTCAATTATGTTAATAGAATAACCTTTTGCATTTTTATATTAAACGCAACAATGTATTTTCCATTTTATTAGTGGGAAATTTTCTATAAATTGCAAAATTTAAATGTAATATAAAATTCTATAAAACATTTAAAATCGTCTGTTCAGTAAAAGCATACTTATGGTAATCCAGTTTTTAGAAATTATTAAACAGTCTAGGATAATTTTGGGATAATTCGGATAATACATTACAGTATCTCTTAATTTAATTGATGCCACTTAAAATCAGATGACAGGAATTAAAAGAAATAATGAAGAGATTACATACTTTTTATGTTAATACTAATTAAGGCACAAACGGTTAGAAAACTATAGAATTGAAATCATTATGAAGAGTTTAATTAGAACTTGTAATTCGAAATTCATTTAATGTAACTATCATTATATGATGTAAAAATGACATTATAATTATACTTTCAACTACATTTTTTAATAAATCTTAATTAGAGGAAATTATTCAGAATTCAACGTGAAATTTTTACTTTGTTTCAAATGAAAATATGATCCATTAAACCAGTATACGGGGATTTGAAATATAATGATGCATTCATTCAAATTGTGACATTTACTGAAATTACAATAATTAATTTCCTCTTAGTTTTTTACTCCGAAAAGAAAAATAAAATAAAATGATCCTTGCTTTTTTCTCATTTTATTT